>LKNJ01001684.1:0-153111 GCA_002120245.1 Maccullochella peelii
GGGGGGGGGTCTTTCGCAGAGGGAAGAAAGATTTATGATATGATAGGTGGTCGAGCTTTGTTTGGCTGGACTGTTGCGCGCAATAAGTTGAGGGGTTTTCGTGTCTCCTCCACTTGAGGGATTATTAAGGCGGTCGATGGCCACCCGGCGCGCCACACAGCACCACTTAGCGCCGCTGTGACACCCAGTGGAGCCTCTGTGTCGAGCTAAAGCCCTGGACACTCAGTCTCCAGTGGATAACCCGCTCCCCCCCACCACTCTCTCTTCCTCTTCCTCTCTCTGTCAGTGCGTACCCGCCGTGCGTTCTGCATGCGTCAAGGGAGCACCGTGCGTAACGAGAGAGTCGTGCGTAACTGGAGACAGATTTCACTCCATTTTGCGCTGGGATTCTGAGGACCACTGGCGGTATAACGCTCATTTGTAAGGACACTGACCGCTGGATCCCGACAGATTTCTCTTCTGAAACATCTCACGGCTCGTCTTTTCTCCCTCCCTCTCTTCACTCTACGCCAGTCGTACGTCAGAGCTGACATGACGACCGAGACCCCTCAGCAGCAGCTGGACCCTCCGCCTCCTCTGAGATCCAGCCCGGCGTCCGGCGTCCTGCACCCCGCCATGCTGAGCCCACAAGCCGCCACAGAAAATTCGTCCACCGCCATTAAAGGAAAGAAGACGAGCTCTGGTTTACGGCGACCGGAAAAGCCGCCTTACTCCTACATCGCTCTCATCGTTATGGCAATACAGAGCTCCCCCACCAAACGACTGACACTCAGTGAGATCTACCAGTTCCTCCAGGCTCGCTTCCCATTCTTCAGAGGCTCATATCAGGGCTGGAAGAACTCGGTCCGGCATAATCTTTCGCTGAACGAGTGCTTCATCAAGCTGCCCAAAGGGCTGGGCAGGCCGGGGAAAGGCCACTACTGGACCATCGACCCGGGCAGTGAGTTCATGTTCGAGGAGGGCTCGTTTCGTCGCAGACCCAGAGGCTTCAGAAGAAAATGTCAAGCGCTGAAGCCCATGTATCGGATGATGAACGGCATAGGCTTCGGAACCTCCATTCTCCCGCAGAGTTTTGACTTTCAAGCTCCATCCGCCACTCTCGCCTGTCACAGCAACAGCTACAACTTGGACATGATGAGCAATTCAATGGCCGGGGGGTACGACGGGCTGAGCGGTGGCCACCACGTACCCCACATGTCCCCGAGCCCCGGCTCTACATACATGGCGAGCTGTCCTGTGCCGCCTAACGGGGAGTACGGACCGGACAGCAGCAGCAGCCCGGTACCGTCCTCTCCAGCCATGGCCAGCGCGCTGGACGGCCACTCCCCGTACGCCAGTACATCCGCACACTGGGCGTCCTCCGGCGGGTCCCCCTACATCAAACAGCAGCCTCTAGCCTCCAGCAGCCCCGCATCCTCTGGTTTACACTCCGGTATGTCGGCTTACTCCTTGGAGCAGAGCTATCTTCACCAGAACAGCAGGGACAGCCACAGCAGCGACATATCAGGTACCACCAACTCACTTAAGGCTCATACTGGGGTGATGAACCAAGTCTACTATTTTTGGGGGTTACCATAAAAATAAATGAGTAATAACACATGATAATAATCCTCACAGCATGTCCACCTCATCTGCAACACCGGCTGCAATATGAACCATTTAGTTTCTGTCTGAGACAATTTCAAAATGTTTTTAAGGAGTAAAAAATTAAATTATGAAGTGATATATTTCAGAACTAATATCTAAAATCAGGATAATACCAATAATAAAAATATACCAAAGGGGAGTTTACATATTTGTGCGAGGCGAGTAATAAAAATACATTAATCATTTAGTACCATTCATTTCAAATAGAATTTTATTAAGTTCATCAGTTGTGGGTGACAAAATAATTTAACAATTGTTTGACTCATTTTATTGAATAATACATTTGAATTTAATGTTTACTGACTAATAAAACCCACCCAGAAGAAGACCATGCACTGGCCTATAGGCTCAATAAAATTAACGTTAGTTTCCAAAATGATTTTCATGCCAATAAATAAATAACATTCAGATTCTAAGAGCTGCTAATGTGTAATATACGGCATGTCTCTTTAATCCACAGTGTGCAGGGTTTTCTAAGTCACATCTGTGCAAATCTTCACGGGATATTTTGCCTAATAAACAGATTAAGAAAAAAACTGCTATTTTGTGATCGCGTTCCTAATTCACCTCCCCAGTTCACGCTCATTTGCTTTAACACAACACACTGAGGCTTTACTAAAGTCTGAGGATTTCACCGAGGCGAGTAACCCATGCTGGAGCCCGAAAAGGTCCCAGAGGTTAACTAAACAAAGACTGTGCAGGTCGGACCACACCGGCGGAGGATTTTCACCACCACGTATCCACAAGAGACGGAAGGCCTCGTTAAACTTTACGCAGCGTCTTAATTGAGGCTGTACGATGGATAAATGTGTTGGACTGCACGGCACCGGCTCGGTAACTGTACTGTCAGTCATGGCTTGTGTGTTTGTCTGTGAAAACGGGCGCAGGGCAGCGAGCTGTGGCCCCGAGGATAAAGCCTGCTGTCTTCTTCTGAAAAACACAGTCACATCTGGAGTCCTTATGACCCTGACGAAGCCACAGCCTCCCCATTTATTTTTCTGTTTCTGGAAATAGAGGCTCACTTACAGACACAGAACGACGGTCACCGAGTCTGATTTAAATATTCCTGCAAGTTTGAGGCTCTCCAGGGAAATAATGTCTCATATAGATTACTCTTATTGGTTATAAATGACAATCAAAGCATTAAATTGATTTTTAAAAATATCTAAAGGAATTATCTTCCCCCCTTTAATTTGAAATACAAATTAAAGGGGGGAATGATTGCGCTGTCACCTCGAGGAAGGTGTAACAGAATGCAAATGTCCAAAAATTATTATTTAAAAATTAAGGTATTTCAATTATGTAAAGAAATAACCAATTTCTGTAACTGTAAATAAATCCGTTGGGATGAGAGGCAGTTAGGGGGAAGGTTGTATTTTAAAAAAACCCAACTAATAATTTCAGTAAAACAGGGCCTTATCCGTCCTCAGCAGCCAATGTAGTTCCTTTTAGAGCCATATGACAGGATCAGGGCGACTTAGGTTGCAGTTTTTAAAAGGATTGCATCAATCCACATTTTAAATCAGAACCAAAGTGAATTCAAATGTTGCGGTTTGAAACATCTTGGGCTATTTTCTATTTTATTTTGAAGATATTTGACATGCAAAACATTCAATTCCGGTCACAAAAAACACATTTACCCCCCCCCCCCNCACACACACAGTTTTTCTGTGCAGAATTTAATACAAAGCTCGGTTTAAGATGCTTAAAATAAAAATATTAGACTGTTAAAGCACAATGAATACTAATGTCTTCCCCTCTTTATTTACACGTATTTGAACTCTGCTCTCTGTCTCCTCTGCAGTGGGGATTCCACGTTATCAGAGCCATTCCTCGGTGTGCGACAGGAAAGATTTTGTGTTAAACTTTAACGGCATCTCCTCCTTCCACCCATCGGCCGGCGGATCCTACTACCACCATCACCACCACCACCACCACCCCCAGAGCGTGTGTCAGGACATCAAACCCTGCGTGATGTGAGCTCACCTGTACACTGTGGAAACACGACGGGCCACAGTGAAACTGCAGGTCCGTCACATGAGCAAAAACAAGCGGACATTTTTTTAAATTCCTTTTTTCTTCTTTTTGAATTTTTGGAGGATTCACACACCGGGATGTAACGCAGTGTCCGCTCTCACGTGTTTGCCTCCTACATGCAGGTTGGACTTGAGAAAACTATGCATTGAAGGAAATGAATGAAGAAACCCCAGAGGCCTTTCGAAAAAAAAAGAAAAAAAGAACCACTTTGCCTATATGAACCCTGACAAGCGTTTTCTTCTTCAAAAGAAGTTTCAGAAACACTACTTTTAATGTGTTTGCTCTTGTAACACGTGCAAACTAATTATATTCTATGTAACTATGTTCTATCCTATTAGAGTAACTACACACGTGACGCTTTAGGCTAACATGAACTGCAACAAACCTTGCACTTAATTGTATAACCCTTTGCCAACTTTTTGCCCTGTAAAAGGTTTCAATAAAGCTGATATATATTTTAGGCTACACCCCTAAAGACTTCTGTCTTTCCACGCACGTTCATGTAGAAGAGTTAGTTATTCAGTTTGCATTAAAGGGAGGTGAGATTCAGCTTGCATATAGCAGAAACACATAATTGCATATTTAGCATTGCTTGCCAGTATGATAACTCAATTTGAGATACTTATACTTTATTTGAGTATTTCCATTTTCTGCTACTTTATATGTACACATTTATTTGGCAGCTTTGCAGAATAAGATTTAACATGTAAACAGTTTATAATATTTATTATATATTAAGCAACTCAGAGTAGTTAAACTTATCTCCCTTGCAAACAGCTACAACGTTAAAATCCTGCTGACATGTTAACACATCAGTAATTATAATAAAATAATACAAAAGACAAGGGCCATCCTGCTGCACAATGAGTACTTTTACATTCGATACTTGAATTTGCTGTTAATACTTCTGTACTGAAGTAAGGGATTGGATGCGAGACTTATTATGGAGTATTTATATATCGTGGTATTGCTATTTTTCACTTAAGTAAAGGATCTGATTACTTCTTCCACCACCATGGTTTTGAATTAGTATTATTCTCTAAAATGAATGACATTCAATAACAAAGGCGCTTTTACAGAATGACAGCTTCGAAAACGGTTGCTTTGAATATTTCAGTTAAAGAAACCTTTTATCATTCAGTTCATAATTTTCATTTTCAAAATAATTTAAATGTGAAACTTTTGTTATTTCAGTAGTTTGTGTTTTGGCATGCAGTTGTGATTATAATGGGGGTGTTGTAGTGGTGGAAGAAGTATTCAGATCCTTTACTTAAGTAATGCCACTTTCTCTATACTGTAACTCCATTATAAGTAGTACAAGTCAGTATAAGTTCCACATTTTAAATTTTTCTTTAGTAAAAGTACAGAAGTATCACAGAAGTATCAAAAGTAAAAAGCAGAAAGGCCCCTGTGATTATACATTTTATATTATTGGATTAATGTGTATCCTGTTGGGTAGTTTTGTGTAAACATGGAATCATATGTTATCAGCTTGTCATTTCTTTTATTAGTGAAACCATAATCTCCAAAGTAACTGCAGCTATCAAATAAACATAGTAAATGTAATAAAACGTACATATTTTCCTCTGAAAGGTGGTGCGGTTGAATTATAAAGTAGCATAAAAGAGAAATACTCAAGTACAGTACATGTACCTCAATTTAAGTATAGTTACTTTCCACCCCTGTTGATGGGGTATTAACCGGATTACTTCTGCACTGACTTTTGTCAGTGGCAATGAACAACGCTAAGAACCACACAGGCTGATCACTAAAGCGAGAACATTTGTAGACTGATGATATGAGGTGTGAGGTTCAAACGATAAACGTCCTTTGAAAGTTAGATTACAGTGTGGACTGATTTTGTAACAAAGAGGCCACTTCTTAGAAAAATCTGATTATCTTTAGTTTGACTATTTCCACATTTGTGCGTGTTTTGCAGCCACCTCCAGCCCGTGTAACGCAGCTGAAAGCCTTTCGCATCCTGAGGCTGCTCCTTTCCATGTGGACATCCAGGGCTGCCAACATCTGAAGACGCCATATAAACAAATGAACCGACGGGGCCCGCGTCTATGGAAATGCAACAAAGTGGTATTTTTAGAGTGCGGTAAACAGACTCAAAGAGAGCTGCCTCGTCACACAAACAGAAAGCAGACTTGGGCGGCTGCACTTGTGCTGCCACTCTAGTTTTTGCCTACATGGCTTCAAATGCAGCATCCCTCATGACTAATGTATGCAGATAGGGTTTGGAAGTGGCAGCTCCTTATAAGGACCTTTATATATAAGGTCCCTGACATAATCACGGGCTCTTAAAATGCTCCGTATTTGCATCTTAAATGCAACGTCTGAGAAAATGTTTTCGCTGGGATGTTTAATATCTGTTACCTCAGTGTTTATTTGTCGTGTTAAAGAGCACTATAGGCTTCAATTTTTTTTCTCTGGGGCTCTGCACTTTGTAAATATCCTTTCGCATGTAGAGTAAGAGTAACTGTGTAGGAAGAACAAAATTCAACCAGATTTAAGGTGATGAAATTCATGTTTTCACAAGTTATTTTTCACATTTAAAGCCGCCTAAAAGGCCACATGTAAACTGTTGTTTCACATGTGGATATATTCTCCTATGATGCAGAGAATACAGGGGATCACTTGACATATATGATAATATAATCTGCTCAGATCCAGAATCAGTGAGCGGGTAAAGGGACTAACTGAACCCTGTTGGGCTTACTGAAGTGGCCTCCCTCTGGTGTTTTGAACACTTTGAGGTACAACGTCTGTCATGTGGGACTGGTAATGGAGAGAGGAAAGAATCAGCATCAGCAGTCACATATCAAAAAGAAAAAAAAACACGTTTGACTAGACAACAAAGTCATTTCCAGTTTCCTGAATGCAACACAAAGTGGCCCTGCAGCTGCCTGCTGGATTTTCCATGACAAGATCTTTTGAGGAGTGCTGAACTTTCAATATGGTGGAGTACAGCGCCATCTAGTGGCCGAGACCATCACAGAGAGATCACTTCTGCAGCAGGATAATATTATGAGGTATTGACAAAGCAGAGAGTCAGCTGCACTGGCCCGTTTTACATTAACAGTAAATTACTAAAAGCAGCTATCTTAGTAATAAAAATGTGACTTCTGTCTCAACCAATGATGAACTACACCTGCTATATCCTACTCTATTTAACCCTTTAGAACAGAGTGTAGCATCAATGCTACACTGCACATGTTCTACAAAACATTAAATAACTTTGGAACCGTTATGATAGGAACAAGCTTTAAAAACAACCTGAACAATGTCCAATAAATGGCCGTAACTCACTGAGGAAAAGGTGTGTTTGCAACAAACTTCACATGGAGTTTCAAAACACCTAAATACAACTTTTCACATTGAAAAAACAAAAATTCCCAGGTTGACTAAGGAATTATTCAACAAAACACACGTTTTTTTTCCCTCGTTTTTTTTTTGTAGGTTTAAGAGGGTTAATACATATATATATACAGTATATGAGATGCATTGTAATGTTACTGATCCAGATAAAGCCCTGGTTTATGTATTTGCATGATGAGTACTTCAGCAATGTTTCAACAGGCTTTAAGTGTGAACTGAGAGTTGATTTACACCCACAGTATTCTTTTCCTATGTAAACACATTATTTAGAGCCATGGCCGGATTAACCCACTAGGTGGCCAATGTGTAACCGGACGGCCCCCTTCGCCCCTGGTTTGTGGTCTTCTGGCCTTTATCATTTGAGGTAACACAGTGCTTTCATGGTGTATATTCCTAAACAATCAAATTACCACAGAACAACTAACAAACATGGCAACCACAGAAAGCACACAGAGGAACACGATGCCGTGGAGCTAATTTCACTGAGTTCCTTTAATAACACACAAATACACCGACACTCAAATCGAAACAGTCGAAGATGAATCATCCAGTCTGAGCTAATTAATAATGTATATGAGATTAGTTTGCTAAACTTGCTGTTTATATACAGATGCAGCGGTATCCGCTCACTTTCTGAAAGAACCTCGACATTTTCCAAACTGAGCAGTGCTACGCCAACGATGCATTCAAGTGCCAATGAATGATAATAATGATATGACAATGAAGCTAGAGGAAAGGTCAGAAGATCCTAAAGCATTCGGAATCGATCTCTAGTGACCATGAACACAGGCAATTTCATGGAAATCCAGCAGACGGACCAACTAACCATTATCTTCCTTGAAAAGACAATTCTGCCATTTTCTTTTTTTATGAGGCTAACTGTTTTCCCTACCTCCAGTCTTTTAATAGGCTACACAAGTCCCAGACCTCTCTCTGTAGCCTACTGGACACAGAGATCAAAGTGATTCTGGTTCAGATACGGATGTCCCCACCACAAGCTGTGCAAAAGTCACCCTGGTTTGAGTCCACGCCGACACGGTCACGGTCCACTGATTACAAATGTGACCCAGTTTGTTGTTATGTTATTTGTATGACTGAATCAAATGTCTCGTGATGTACTAACCATCTAAACAGGTTTAAGTTAAGAATAAGAATAAACTGAACCGATTCTGCCACCTGGCTGCTCCTTAAGTAACATGCATGATGGTTTAAAGTCATGCTAGCATGCTAGTAGCCCTGTGAGGCTGTAATGTATTACCAGGCAATCCATCCAGGTTGTGGTAAATACGTCACTTTAAGTGTTCAACGACAGACCAACCAACTTTGAACTGCCATCCTGAGAACCACCCTGCTAGTAACAGGCCAAAGACATGAAACGGGAGTGTGACTGTGGGTTAGAGACCAGGCAACATTAGTCAAGCATAACCTGACCATGCTGCAGCTATTCATCAGAAAATGGTTGGGTTGATAGGCTGGGGATGGCTCTTAAGGTGAGGTGTGTGTGTGTGTGTGTGTGTGTGTGTTTCAGGGTTGGTGTGCTCTTTTGCTTCACTTACAGAATTGATGAAGCCGTCCAACTCCTTCTTCTTCTTCTTCTCCTCCTCCTCCTCCATCAGGGGCATGGCCAGGGGTTTGAAGACTGCAGGACAAGAGGCTTCCTGGTCTTTTTTCTCCAACATCTGTCTCAGCTGTGGTCTCCGGATCGCACATCACGCTGTTACTCATATTTGCACCCTTTCCTTCGGAGCCAATATAAGTCTTGTCCTCCTGCTGCTGGATGACGTGGCTCTGAAACTGCTGCTCAGCCTGCATCGTGGAAGCCTTGTGCTCCTTCTGCTGAGCTGGCTGGGAGGCCCGTCTCCTCTCCAGAGTCTTCAGAGCCACCTGGTTGACTTTTAAATAGCTGCTGTACTTTAAGGAGAACCTCTATCTCCGCAGCTCCTTGTTGTAGGTTTAAGACTCTCTGAAGCCACAGCACTCAGAGCTGTTTTGGAGTTTGCTCTATCTCATGCTGAAGCATCTCCTTTTCCAGTTCACAGCCATTAAGCGTGAAATCCTGTGATCCTGTTCTCTCACTGCAGCTGCGGCTTTTTCTAAGAAGGAGGTTTACTGAGTTATCTGGATAATATGCTCAGTAAAACCCGGAAGCTCTGCAGATGTGGAAACTGGGACTGGTTTAAAAAAAAAAAGAAGACCTTTCCAGGTTTTAATCTGCACCGTTATTGAAACGACTTTAACCTCCTTCCTGGAAAGTTTCCCAGGCTGGAAACCTTCTAGCATCCTGGAGCTACAATTCTGAAATAGTGTCTTAGCAGATTGGGTCAAATAAAGTGCAGAGTGAGTTTGATAGCCTGCTACAGTAGCAGCATGTGGAATTAGAAAGGGCCGGTTGCTCATCTCAATACAGAGTGAAAACATCTGGTATGAGAGGCGTGAAGAGATAGTGCTGGCCCCTTATCATTACCAACTACTGATATGCCTTTAAGGAAGGCATTTATCTGCTCAGTGGCCAACAGATACAGTTAAACGAGGCAGCAGCCAGGTGTTACTGTCATCTCATGAATGGCAGAGCTTTGCTACAAAACAGCATTTGCGCTCAGAGAGCCTTCGTTTCCTAGATTCAAGATTCAGCATTACTTTATTTTCTCCCTAGGGAAATTTGTCATGGACATAAAGACTGCCACATACAAATGCATACAATTAGTAACAAACATAAAGTGCATAGCACAAACAAGTGCACACATAAGTGCATTCAAATGCACTCAAATGCGTGCAACACAGCCCCTCGCTTGATAAATGCAGGTTAAAAAGAAGCTGACAGCAGTGCAGTTGTGCCTCTTCCGAAAGATGAGGCTGCTTCACAGAAGAGAGAACAAAGAAAGGAACAAAAGGGAAGAGCGAAACCCTGAAGAGGAGGGTGTTGGAGGTTGCAGGTGATCCACCAGGGGGCAGCAAAGTCTTGGACTCCTGCTTAGTTTTAGTAGCTTGTACTAATTTGACTAATAAACTGCATATGCATATAGTTTGTTGTTAACAAATACAGTACATTTCTGTTAATCTCTGATACTCATCACACATGAGTGTTTTTTGTAGATGTTTCTTTTATGGTAAAAGGTAAATGGACTTCACTTACATAGCGCTATTCAACCTTAACGGTTCCCAAAACATTTTACAGATTGGTCTCAGCCGGGGATCGAACGGCCAACCCCCGGGATCAACGGACGAACTGCTCTAGGTATGTTAAAAAAACAAAAAAACAACATGAATAAAGCTACAGACAAAACTGATATCAAGGAAATTAAACTTTTGTTTACCGATGTGAATGCCACTAGCATTTTAGAGACGTTGTCCAATATTTCATATCTTGAGGATTTTTATGTTCTTCTTCTTCTTTCTTTGTTTCCACTTTTTTCAGACTTGCTGACATAAATAGTTTAAGCCTATGTTTGCCAATTTTACACTCCCAGTAAAACAGTTCACTGTACAAGGCTACAGATTATTAAATTGTTTAATGACGTTTAATAACAGGGAACTCAATCCCACAATACTATTCAGGCTTTTTGTGTGTTGATGGACAAATGGAGTCTGAAGTTGCAAGGAGACATTTTTCAGGCAGTTTACTGAACATAAAGGAGCTCAGTTTCTACACTAATATTGATTTCATTTGAAATGGCGTGCAAAAAAGATAGATGAGACTGAGACATTAGGCCATTCATCAGGGCAACTAAATCAGAAACAGCTCAATCTTGAGGAGAAGTTCTCTCCAGTCATTTCCCATCTCCTTATTTGGATTTTCAGAGAAGCTCTGCTCGTTTTTCTGTCTGGTCTTAAATGTCAAAACTGCCACACTGTGAGGCGCTTTGTGGCCTTGAGAACAGCTTTGCCCTCTTCAAACCAGTCACAGCCGGAGCACCAAACAAAAGATTAATGTTTTGCACATGGATGATTGGCAGCTATTTATTTGAAAACCAATTCCAATGTGCTCTTTGGGTGCATGACTCTGAGGTCCTGGGATATTTTGGAAATCTGTCTGTGTTTAATTAGGCACTTAATATAAACACTGTCAATGACACAGTGGAGTGCCTGCAAAAAAGAAAAATTCCTGCTCAGTCCCTCAGGAGTGAGACTTCATAAAACAAAAGACCACGAACTGATGCAGAAATACAGAATTAAAATATAAAATTGCTCATAAAATCAAGGTGTCCTTCTTTTACTTCCCTGTTGTTGCAGCTGATGGTGCGTGTGCATCAATGTGGCAGCAGAGGGCGCTATGTTCCTACTTAATGCCAGTTTGAGTCTCAGCTTGACAGACTGGTGGCAACACAGGCATTCAGTGATGATGGTGATGATGGTGATATCTGGAAATAAAGCCTTACCCACAATGACTTTTATTTATTTTTTTAGTTATATATACTGTAACTATTTAACTGAATATTTTAAGTCATTAAACATGTCACAGCCACATTTAGCTTTTATTCTAAACAAATAAGATTGATATCTATTTAACATTGTACTGCATTGTTAGTAATGTGTGCTTTAAATCAGGGTATCAGTATGAGAGCAGACAGAACAACATAGACTTCATCAACATGTCTTTTGATACAAAAGTCCACAGATGTATTTGAACAGACAACAATGAATGCGTCAAAATAAAAGCCTGGCTTTCTTGGGGAACCTTCAGAGGTTTATAAATCTTTGTTGCACAGATCCTCTATCTGCTCTTTATGTCTCACCTGATTAACAACCAGTCGTCATCAGTCTGCAGGTGGTGAGACTCCCAAAAACATCTAGAAGAAACTTTAAAAGTTCAGAACGCTCTGTCACATCATCACTTTATTGTCTTAAATTCTCTTTCTGTGATAGAAAATTACAGCATTTTATTGTTTAACATTTAGGATTACATAACTATGAAATATGCCCCTATTCACAAACACAAATATTGTATTTTTTACTTCACTGCATGCATTTAATAACTTTAGCTACTTTGCAGATTTATATTAATGATAGAAAATATATTCAACAAATAAATTATCATTAGGTTATTAATCCTACCCAGTAATATATATAAAGTCATTAAAATTAGCACCACTTTCACCAGCTGCATCAATAATTATAATCCAATAACATAATATGTATTAATCTGAAATAGGCCATTCTGCAGAATGAGCACTTTTACTTTTTGATGCTAATACTTCTGGACTTTTACTTAAATAAGAGATCTGCGTACTTCTACTACTGATGACAACGTGCATCCATCATGCACTTTTACCTACTGACCACTGGGGGGCAGGAGTGTGTCGTACATTAAGAGAAGATAAGAATTACTACAGTATACAGCAGCCTTCAGCTTTCTCTCAATTTAAAACAGGTCCAGTATTCTTATTATATAAAGAATAAATATATCTTATTAAATTCTCTTAAACCTTTAATTGATAGCAAACAGAATCGGTTTGCTTTTTGGTATTTGGTAACATATTATCTCAGGATGTGGTTGGTTTTCATTAGAATCTCAGCTGATACAGATGCAGATGTGAACGGGTTTATCCTGTCAATAACACATCTCAGAGCTCCGGTAACAAATGACATGACTAATTCATAGAATAAAGACTATTTAACGTTGTACAAAATATGTGTCTATCAACCAGAAGTGCATCCACCTGTGGGCTGCTGCTGGTTCCGTTCCCCGCAGCACGCACTGACAGATGCTGCGGAGGGCGGGCGACCCTCAGTGTTTTCAGCAGGGGTGACTGGTCAGTCATGGCCGCAACAGAGGACTCACTGCCTGGACCCTCACAGGTGACAGTCCCCACCCCCCCCCACCCCCCTTACACTGCATTTGCTCCCTCGTGAGAGCCCTGGCAACACATGCAAATCACAGAACAAAGATAAAATGACCCCCTCTCACAGATTATCGTCGTCTTATCAGAGTTTGACAGTTTTTTTTTGTTAGTTTCTCTTTTGTCTTCTGTTGTAACTTAAATGCAGATTCTGAAAGAGTTGTTCTCTGAAAACGTGTCAAACAGGTCACTTTTAATAAGATAAAGAAGCTGACTTGTGCTTCTTTTATTGCATTAGGACCATGTTATTATTTTATGAACTCCATGGAGTGAAATGTAGCTTAATACCAACGAACTTCATTTTGTTGTCTCCAAATAGGATGTTAAGTTAAAAGGTTAAAAGTGCACAGTTTTAGCTTCATGTTGACTCGACAGCTTTGAGAGAATTAGAGTCTATCGGTCTTCAGTTTGGCGCAGTTCTGTCAATAAAGAGATTTAGGAAATATTTTCGTTTTGGATGGATTTGTGGAATTTAAAGGAATATTCAGGTGAATTTGCTCACTTTTGTTGAATCCACAAACTTAAATGAGAGATGGAACTATTTTATAAAATCTAAATGATTTGTATGCAACCCTTTAATAAACTATTACGTCCTAGCTGATGTGACACCAGATACATGCTGAAACAGAACAAATCCGGCTTTGTTTCCCTAACTGTTTGAAATAATACCACGTTATTCCGCCTGCACGGCTGCTTCATACCTTTAAAGTGATTATTACTTACAGGCCCAGCTTCTCACTAACAGCACACCAGCCATGAAATGAACATTTTCCTTTTCTGATCAATTTTTTAGACACAACAAACAAATGTGAAGACAGGTTTCTCAACAAATAAAATATTAGCGAATTAATAAAATATAAAATATGCATAGAAATACTTATTGATCTTAAAATATAGAGCTGTGAGTAACGCGGTAACAAATCACCAATAAAACAAAAAAGAAAATAGATTTTAGGACAAACGTTATGTTATTTTATCTTGTTATTTTTATACGAATTTTCTTAGTTTGATAATAAACTGATAACAGATGATATAATATGAATGAATATTCTCTGTCAGCCTTTTCGAGATGGATGAACTACATCCTTCTCTTAATTGTCTCCATCTCTGTAATGTTTTTAAACGATTATTTCCATCAGGCTGAAAACACGCATGTGTTGTTTTTAGGCTTTGCAATCAACAGAAACATAACTTTCTAGAAGCCACTGGGGGGATTTTGATGGCTCCGTTAACCCCCGTTCAGTGTGAATGACATTTGGAGGTCTTCGTCTTATAAAATCCTCACCTCGGTCTCAGCAGCCGCTCGCACCCAGGGGACCTATTTTTCTCACCCATCGCGACCAAATGATCTTCATTTAACCTTTAATTAGTTTCTGCCCACACCGCCCACCGGCGCAGGAGGCAGGCATCCACACTCTTTCATGTCCGTGTGTTTATTCAGAGGCTCAAACGCAGCTGATGAGAGTTTCTCACAGACTGCAGCCTGATTAGCATGAGCTCGTTTTGCATTCCTAATCGGTTATTTGGTCTCATTGAAGGTTTACGCATCCAAAAATATTTTAATAACATAAATGTGAAGTGATAATTTGCGAGGAGGCCTCTATCTTCGGGCCTAGAGCTGATATGACAGAATATAAATGTGGATGGACTTTTTGGTAAATCTCGAGAGCTCTATTTTGGATCATTTCCACTTTTACGCAGAGTTTTGATATTTCGGAGATGAAGAGGAGGGTAGGACAATTTGATCAGAAGCTTTAAGGCTAGTTACTCCACAATAAACTCACTCTCTCGTTGTCAAAATAGACAAATAAGAAGTGATTTTATGGCTGGAAATATGATAATTTAATGAAAAATAATAAATGCCTCGCAATTTGGGTCATTAAGTAAATTTTTCAGCATTTTGGGCACACCCGTAACAGCATTTTAATAACTTCATGTCTGAGCTGAGGAGAGAGGGAATGAGAAGGAGGAGGAGGAGGGGGGNGGGGTGGGGGGGTGGGGGTGGTGTAGTAACTTTTGTCGCCATGCAGCTTTTCCACAGATTCATTTCGTCCTCCAATTGGATGATGGAGCACACATTCGGGGAGGAGCAGCCCGAGCAGCCAAAAGGGAGGAAAAAAATGTGACGGGTAAAAAAAAGTTCCTTGCTGTGTAGACTCCTGCTCCTCCAGCTTTACTTTCAGCCTTCTCAGTCTCCCAAATGTTCACTGCGGCAGTGTGCGCTCTCTCCGGTTCACCGTGGCGAGCTGTGGCTTAAAAAAAAAACGGAAGACTTCCAGACGCTGAAGAAAGGAAACAGTCACAGAATCGGAGCACACGCCGAAGTTGTGAGAGTTTCTGGGGGGAAGCAGTTTGGGGAGGTTTTACGCATTGCGCAGGATGCAGGCGCGCTACTCCGTCTCCAGCCCCAACTCTTTGGGAGTTGTACCGTACATCAGCAGCGACCAGAGCTACTACCGGGCCGGCGGTGGATACACCGGGATGCCTGCGCCCATGAGCATGTACTCCCATGCGGCCCACGACCAGTACCCGGCCAGCATGGCCCGGGCGTACGGACCGTACACCCCTCAGCACCAGCCGAAGGACATGGTCAAGCCCCCCTACAGCTACATCGCTCTCATCACCATGGCCATCCAGAATTCACCGGAGAAAAAGATCACCCTGAACGGGATTTACCAGTTTATCATGGAGAGGTTCCCCTTCTACCGGGACAACAAGCAGGGCTGGCAGAACAGCATAAGGCACAATCTGTCTCTCAACGAGTGCTTTGTCAAAGTGCCCCGGGACGATAAGAAGCCCGGTAAGGGCAGCTACTGGACCCTGGACCCGGACTCCTACAACATGTTTGAGAACGGCAGCTTCCTACGGCGCCGGAGGAGGTTCAAAAAGAAGGACGTGCAGAGGGACAAGGATGAGCGGGACAGGCAGGGCAAGGACCCCTCTGCCGGCACCCCGGGCAGGGAGCAGGACCCGGCGGTGCAGGGCTCTCAGCCGGTGCGGATCCAGGATATAAAGACGGAGAACGGGACCTCAACGCCGCCACAGGCCGCGTCCCCGAGCCTGAGCACCGTACCCAAGATCGAGAGCCCCGACAGCAGTAGCAGCATGTCAACAGGTAGCCCGCACAGCGTGCCCTCCACCCGGTCACTCAGCATGGATGGACCCGAGCACCACCACCACGGACAGGCACCGGCGCAGGGCTTCAGCGTGGATAACATCATGACCACCCTGCGGGGGTCTCCGCAGGCCGAGCTGTCCCCGCCACTCATCGCTTCCTCTAGGACAGGTATCACCCCTTCACTGTCGCTCAACTATTCCCCCAACCAGACACCCGCGTACAACTCAACGACCTGCAACCAGAACGTCATCTCCACGAACTCCAACGCGACCTATCACTGCAACATGCAAGCCATGAGCCTGTACGCGGGGGACAGATCCTCCGGCGGCCACCTGGCATCGTCCACCACGGTGGAGGAGGCTCTGCCCGACTATTGCATCACCACGACCACCGCGTCCCCGCTCGGACACAGCAACCTGAGCCAGGCGGGCCAGGACGGCCACCACGCGCACCAGGGACGGCTCGCGTCCTGGTACGGGGACCTGAGCCACTTGAGCCCGGGTTACCCGGCGCAGCAGCAGAACTTCCACTCAGTGCGGGAGATGTTTGAGTCCCAGCGGATCGGGCTGAACGGCTCCCCGGTCAACGGGAATAATAGCTGTCAGATGGCTTTCCCATCCGGCCAGTCCATCTACCGCACCTCAGGAGCTTTTGTTTATGACTGCAGCAAGTTCTGAAAGCCAAAGTGTGTCTTTTAAATTAATAACTCTAATATATGTTTCCTATATTTTTTGTACTTTTGGTCTTCTATTCACACTCCGAATGGACATAAGAGATTCAGAGACTTTTTTTTGTCGAGGCGTGTGTAACACCAAAAACACGTAAGTTGTCTTCCCTCTCACTTTGAGAATTGTTTATAAAGATGGCTCAAATACCAGCTTTTATGACTATAGACTGTAAATTATAGCCTAATATAGTAATTTATTTTTTAGGAAAATGGAGTGGATGGATTATTGAGGACCAAACACTTACAGTTTTTCCAGTTTTCTTATTGCTGCCTTTATTTGTCCCAGTTCTTGTATAGAAATAGAGGAGGTGGGGCTTTGTAGTCTGTACTGACTTATTTTATTCATTTTGTCTTATTTGTTAAAATCTATTTTGAAGGCATTACATTTTTTGTTTGTTTAATAAAGTGCCGTCTATTTGATTTTAATTTGAGTGATTTATTAGCAGGTAATGCTAAAAAATGGGGGTATTGTTTTTTTTTTTAATTAAAAGGTAGATAAAACCAGGTAGAGGTCAAAATGTGTTTAGAGTGTAAAATATTTCACATTATTTTTAACTTGCTAAAGGCTCTAAAAACGGTGGCCACTGAAAAACTGTTGTTCTTTAACAGCAAGGAGTGCGTATTTTAGTGGCGTTAAGCCTACGTGCATTTGAATCTTTCAGTGAATCCACATAATTTGGATTTTCTAACTCATGAAAGAAAAAGAAAGAAACACAGCAATTAAGGTTCATATGACCTGTTTGGTTCAAGAAGGAATATTTCATTAAAAGTTATCACGGGGCCGTGGCCCTACTTTGCGCTGCAGAGGCCAAATTCAACCGAGGTTACCTAAAATATCAAACTGTGAGATGTGAAACAGATTCATGTTCATTTTTACTTTCAGGCTGTAAATAAATACACGTGAGGCAGCCGTTGAGCAGTGCGGTCTGAGCTCACTAAAGGCCTCCTCGGCAAAACAAATCAGTCATTACAAACTGAGCAGGCTTCCGTCTGACTGCAGTGTGTGAATGATGGGAGGTTTTGGACGCAAAAAGGCTGCTGCAGCTGCATTTATTTTTGGATGTCTTCAGGGTACATTTTGCTGCAGGAGCAGACCCTGAAGGTCCTGCTGATGCACGGTGAGGCCGGTCTGGTCGATCTGAGCTGCGGTGGAAGGACGCAGTGCGGCCTGCTCTGCATTGTGTGTCCCGCAGGCTCCAGAATTACAGCAGCAGCACTGACCTGTTTTGGCCGACTGACATATTGCTGCTGTCAGATGTTTATTTATTTCAGTACACCCTTGATGACGTCAAGACCCCCCACCCCCGCACCCCCCCAAAACACTTCTTAGATTCTTACTAAGATGAAAACTTTTAATTATAGGCTATTTTTTAATTTTTATTTTCAGTTTTATGTGCGCAGGCAGATCCACATGGCAACGTGCATACGTGATATCATCATTAAGATTATAGTTCTAGTATAAAATCAAATATTTTATAAGATTTTAGATTAAAAATAATTAGAAAAAGTTGTCATCAAAAAGGAATCTCTCAATGGTTTGGCCCAAATAATATAGGTAATATATAACGTCAAATGTGGCAAATAAATTATAATTACAACTATTCTTGCAACAACATAAGTAGCCTAATAATAATAATAATAATAATAATAATATTAAGAATAATAGGACATTAGAAGTCAGTGTTGTTTCCAGGAAATAATTCCAGCGCGCAAACGCTCCTCAGGGTCACCAGTCAGATGAGTCAAGTCCATAAAGCGAACGTAAACAATGCGCCATTGGCTCCAAAGCTGCACCTTTCACTGGGGGGGGGGTTCAATGTAAGGTTCAACTGCAACATTACATTTAAAACGCCCCAAATCATACACAGAAAGCTGCCTAATAATAATTATAAAAACGAGATTACTGCTTCTAAACAAACGTCTTTGTGATTGATGCGGCACTCAAGGGTCAGGAAGGAAAATCCAGTCACGGCTGCGAATCATTTTTCATTAAGAGGACAAGACAGGAGGTGATGGAGGTCAATGGAGAGGATGTCAACAATGCATTTTAGGAAAGGGTGGCGAGAAGCCTGCAGCAACGTCTGTCACTACCTTATCTAAAGCACCTTCACTGGGGCTGCAGAGCGCAGGCCGGTGGGCTCGTGTATTGTTGTGGCAGTTTAAAGGCCTGCAGCGTAAAAATGAAAAGACTCCCAGAGGAGGAGAGGACGGCTCTTCACGTTGGAAACGCTGCCAGTGCGCGTAACGAGCGCATTCAAAAGGCCTAAATAAAGACTTATTAAGTTATTGCGCCATGTTGTGTTAGAGGTATTTTAATGTTCAGTAAAATATACATCGCCTCAGGGGATCACAGCTGTGTGGATGTCTTTTACGGCACCAGGTGTCTGCAGATGTCCAATATGGCGAATTCACAGCAGTGTTCACACTATGAGGGGCATTACAAAGAGAATACGAGTGTCATAAGCGACCTGATAGCCCACACCTCCTGCAATAAATGCTTGGCAAAGTATTTAGCGGAAACATATCCGGTTTGAAAAGCACCTGAAAACATCTGGGAGCCTCAGTGGATCCACAAAAGGAGAAATCTTTTTTTTTATAGGCTAGTGAGGAGGAACTACTTTCTTCCACAGACACTAATATGGATTTTTAAGACGCGTCTTTTTTTCTACCCTGGAATTTAACGTATTTTTCATTTGAGGCAGCAAGATTGTATTGTATTGACCAGCTATATTTTAGCATATTTTACAGCTGCAGCCAAAAGGTAATTTTTTTAATTCAGGCGGTGATCACTGATATATAATCGCTGCACGTTTTATGTCAAAAATCGGAGGAAAAATCCCAGAATATGAAACATAATCTTGCTTGTGAGGCTCTATAACGCATTTTAAAGTTAGTAGAAATATGTGTTTTGTATCAAAACCTTACAAAAAGGACTTTCAAACAGTATAAACAGGACTGAAGGAGTTTAACTTTAAATACAGAACATTTGTGGCCGCTTAAAACGGATCTGTGACTCTCTCACACACTCTTCACCTCTCCTGTCTGAGGTGTGTGTGTGTGTGTCTGTTAATCCTGCAGGATTCTAACACACCAGCAAATATTTGACTCTTTCCTGCCTCATGTGTTGGTTTTTGAGTATTCGCGTCCTGAAAACATCCATGACGTCCTGCAGAGCTCTCAATCCTCGATCTAGTTTACATATCAGACCAGTTGAAGCCCTCAGAGGACCGCTATCCGCCATTTAGCGCAAATTAGGTGACATAAAATGTTAAATATGTCCTCTGATGAATTTCACGGTGATGATTACGCGTCACTGACAGCTGCTGTCTGGATGGATTAAAAAAAAAAGGAGAAAACTTACTACTTACTTTTACCTCAAATAGTCCAGACTTTATTTTCATCTCATCCAAAAATGAGTACATTTTTAGTGAGGCAGCTTTTTATTTTATTCTTATATTTATATGGGAGAGCTGTGGGCACGATCAGACATGTGACCGGAGTTAGACTGCTGTTATTTCTTTTGTGTCTTTATTCTGGGTTTCTAGCACATAACACATAGGAAAAATTAATATTCCGTTATTTTTAATTACGCATGGTATTTAGTGATTGAGGCCTAATATATGAAATGATGAAAACATCAGTATCCAGCAGGCCTAAATAACAATTGCACGTTATTAATAACACATTATTATACAGCTCTATCCAAAATATGAATACCGAATTTTAGTTTCTTTAGAATTTGTTTTTATGACAATCAAATTAAGTGTTTTACAGTAAAAAGTATGTTTTGTGAGCAAGTTTTAAAAGGCGCAGCTTTAATTTGGTTTAATTTGAGAGATTATTTTCCCCTAAAGTACTCCTTATCCATTAGATTGACAGAAAAACACAGTAATAATCTTATTTTACAAGGATTTATTTAATCTGTGGCCACCTCCTGAGTTTAAATTGACCGTTAGAGCCGTTTAATCTCCTCTAAATGTTTGTTTAGCTGCATGAGAGTTTTTATTTCTTTACATCCGTGGGCCAAGTCTAGATCCAGATCCAGATCAGCATTACTTTCTTTGAGTGCCAACAGTAAACCTGATCACAAGACTTGCCTTATTGTTGTTGAGGGGTATACAGCGGTGCACCTGCGCGAGGCTGCAGGGCTCAGTGTTTGCTCTCAGCAGCGGTTTCAGGGGCCCAAACAGCGTCAGAGCCACATCTGGTTCCAATCCGGAGTCCGCACAGACGCAGCGCCGTCCAGGACGATCACAGAGAGACGTTTAAATGTCTTGTAGGTGTTGTCCCAAAAACAGACAGAGGCGATCCTACCCTCCTCAGACCGCTCACTGAGACCTTCAGGGCTCCGAACAAAATCGCTCGACCCCGAAATAACACCAGTAGTGGAAAGTAACTACAAGCACTGTACTTTACTTCAGTATTTCTATTTTCTGCTACTTTATACTCCACCTCCGCTGCGTTTCAGGTGGAAATAAAGTCATTTTTCACTCCACTGTTTATTTGACAGCTTTCGCTACTTTACAGATTCATATTTTATATATATAAAATATAAGAGCTCATAAATACGGTGCATTTCTTTAGATAAAACTACCCAACAATATTCCAGGTAGTTCAAATTAGCACCTCGACCAGCTACAACATTAAAATACTGTCAAAACTTTAATGCATCAGTAATAATAATAATCCAATAATATAATATATCAGGAGCCATTCTGCTGCATAATGAGAACTTGATACTTTAAGTTCATTTTGCTGACAGTAGCCCACTTTTACTTATGTAGTATTTTGATTGCAGTGTTTTTACATTGTGGTATTTCTCCCTTTACTTATAAGGATCTGAATACTCCTTCCAGCACTAGTTAAACTAAACCCTAAAATACTGGAATACACAAATACATCCACAAGATTATATGGCGTTTCACGGATGATAGGCCCAAGAGACATTATTAAACATGATGAATAATATCCATTATAAAGTCTATACGTACGTTATATTCATTTAATAATCCAGGAGGAGAGAACTTTTAAGAATTTTAATTACAGTCACGGACTTATTTTTGCAAAAACAAGTGAGACAAATCTTTAAAGATCAGTAAGATTCACGTGCTGCCATGCAAACCTTATTGCTTTAAAGAAAAGTTTCCCTCACAGCAGTTTAAAAACTTTCCTCTCGAATTAAGTGGAAATTCACGGCACTGTTTAAGAGAAAGAAGAAGTCTCAGTAGGTTTAAATAACTTCTGTAAGACTGGGTCTGTGTAAAAATCTGACGACTATCATCAGCACCAGAGCAGGTCCGGATCCAGGCTCTACCTACACGCTCACTGCGCCCGAGAAATCTGCAGCCAGTCTGGACAGACAAGAGGCGTTTTGAGAGCGGGACTCTGGGACTCCGGGCCCGGGGAAAAAACGCACTTCCTGCCGAATAAAAGGGCGCAGTGTGCTCGCAAAATAAAACCCCTGGAAAGCGAGCAGAGGGGAGAGAAACGACAGGAGCGGAGCCAGCCGACCTCTGCACAACCTGGGCAACACACACACACACACACACACACACACACACACACATACACTTGGGCTACTTTTACCTAACATACCTGCATTTAAAACCTGGGCGAAGACTTGCTGCTTGCCGCCTTCGTTCCTCACACTTCTCACTGTCAGACCTGAAAGGACGAAAACAAAAACATACAAACAAAAAGACACAAACATTTTAAGGCCTGGAAACCTCCATCTTAGTATTTCTATTATTATAACTGTACCCCCTCTTTATCACAGTTCTGTGCAGCATCAGAAAACAAATAAAAAACATTAGAACAACATGTAAAAAGATCAGCTTTTATTGTACCAAATGGCTTTTATTCATTTATATGTCAGACCATTGATAAACCAGTTAATTCCTATTTTCCAGAAAAAGATAAAATCTTCATTCTTCTACTTATTTATATATTTATTCTGCCATTTTATCGTCTGAACGAAATAATGTCAACTCTGACATCCAATAATCAATTCAGTCATAATCAAAAGAAACAAAGACATTTAAATAAACCCTTAAAACTTGCCAACTATATAAATTATGACATGATCAGTGTTGAAATATAAAAAGGCTATCGGATAATAAAACTAAATCAAAATGACATGATACTAGACACGAGACAAAAGGGCAATAAATGGTTCAGTCTAACCTCCTTAAAGAAGAAGAAAGGACACAATTACTTCATTTGGAAAAGTCACAAAGGTTAAAATACAACATGTTCCTCCCACTGCTGGTCCCTTGGTGGACCGGCTGATTTGGTCTCAGGCGTTTGGGTTTTTCTTCATTAGCTCGATATCTGCGTCCACCATCTCCTTCACCAGCTCCTGCAGAGGGACACCAGGCTCACAAGTCAGTATTTCACTTCATAAAGGAAGGCAAAGCAACCACGGGACAGGTCATCTTGAATTATAGTGACATGAAAACAAGTAGATCTCAGTATAGAGCCACTGGTTGAAATTAAAATGCTTTGTTTTTATTTATTTACATTGTGGTTTATAGCACAGCTGCCATTAATCAAGATGCCACACATAAATCTAATAAATGCATGTGTAGTTCAGTATCAGTATAATTATTGAATCTCGACTGAAATGTATTTGACGAATGAATGATGATTCGGGCTGGATATTGAACCTCCACCGTGACTGAGTGTCAGGTCAGATTCAGAGTCAGTTAGTTCCAGATTTAATTCAAAAATTTGCCAATTTTATACCGTATTTTATTTAGGAAAAGTTCTTGTTTGGCTGCTTGTGTTTAGACATCTTGAGAACTTTGGCTTTTTGGTTAAATGAAAAAAGGTTTTATACAAAAACTCAGGCGTCGTATGAACAGTAACCCAAACATTTCCAACAACACACAGCCCTTTAGTCACTACAGGATATGATCATATCACGTTATTGTTTTACCAAATTCTGCTCTCCATCTTAGTGCTCACAAGCTAATACTAAATAGACTGTTGTCTGAGGTAACGCATAGCAGTTAAACACAGTTAATAGCACTAAACATCGGTTTGATTTTTCTATATGTGGCTCTGCATATCTTTGCCATATCTTGAGATATATTGGAAAAATATTTTCTTCTTTTGTTATTATTATTCTTGTCGAATTCCATGCCTTCCACCATGATATTCCTTCCCATATAATATAAAGTAGGCTCATATCAGGCTGACATGAGACATGATTACTCTCTAAGACCTGAAAGTAGGCCTGTAGTCTGACTTGGGTGGATTCCACAGGCCTCTGTAGTCAGTGCATCTTCGTATGTCCCTATTTGTTATGTTAAACTTGGATATATCACATCCTTCATCTCAATACCCCACCCACATACCATGCTAACCCCACCCACCTTAGATACATATAGACACTTAGTTCCCTGTCCTGTTTTCCCCCAGCTGAGTCCCCCCCCCCCCTTCTAGCTAGAGGTCTTCAAAAATATTCTTCCATTTCTTTTTGAATTGCTTGTGTTGGCATTTTTATCTTCAGACGTTGTCCTTTCTACGGCTAAATCCATGTTCGCACCTGTGTGGCAAAATATTCTCATTAATGTCATGATATACCAGGTGTGTGTGACACGCACCTCAAAAGTCACCTTCGGCTTCCAAGCCAACTTCTGATATGCTTTGGTGCTGTCGCCTTGCAGGTAGTCCTGTTAGAAAGAAAGAAAGAAAGAGAAAGAGAGAGAGGGGAAAAAAGGGAGGGGAAAAGAGAAAGGGAGGAAAGAAAAACAAATAATCTGTCATGGCTGATCTGACGGCTTCGAGGAGGAGAATCCTGCAGCCAGCTGACGTGAAGTCCGCATATAAAGACATACTGGATTCAACTCAGTGTCCAAACCTGACGTCTTCAGCAGGATGCAAGGGATGGATAGAGGGTGATGATAACTCTCTCTCTCTCACTCACACACACCAACACAGTGTCTCCTCTCTCGGGGGAAAAAGGGAGGTCACAGAGTCTCGCTGGCCATCAATCCCCCCTCTCGGCTCCCCACCACCGATCTGTCCAGACAGCCTCTGTCGGTGCCAGAGGATGATGAACTGCGGGACTCTGGTGGTGTAACCCCCCCAGCCCCACCCCCCTCAATCCCTTACTCATTTTCCCCCGTTGTGCTTTGCACCGGGTTCAAGATCCAGCAAGACCCTGCTTGAGACCACCAAAGAGACAGAAAAAAAAAAAAAAGGTTCCCTGTACTCTCTTTCTCCGACTTCTATTTCCATCTCAGGCATCATCCGTATAAGTTTGTATCAGAAACACACATGTTGGCCTCAAGAGTTCTAATAAAACGCTGTGGTGAAACCTGATACTGAAGAATCTCCTTTTTCCAATTAACTGACACTGTATGTTCCTTAATCCTGCAGGTAATTCCAAAATGAAAAGTCATTTCTTAAAAGAACAACAAAGGCTTCTATTTTTCTTTCTTTTTAGTTTATTTTTTAATCTTTAACACAGTCATGGTTTTGCGTCTGCTGGGAGGTTAGCATTCTGTACACTATATGGCCAAAAGTATGTGGACACCCAAGCATTTCACTCACATGTGATTGCTGATCATCTCATTCCAAAACCACGGGCATTGATTGCTGCTATAACAGCTATACACTCTTCTAGGAATGTTTTTCCACAAGACTTTGGAACCTGGATTAAGGGATTTGCCTTAATTCAGCCTTGGGGGCTATTGTGGCTACTGCTGACTGTGATTGGTCAACTTGGGCTCCTTGTGTTTTCTCCTACGGGTTTTCTGATGCCAGTAGAGATGGCTGAGAGGGAAGATGACATGAGGCAGGTTTTTCAGTAACACACATCTCCACTTTCGCCACTCTCCATCATGGTGAATCAAAGAATGTACAGCACCGAATAGTCTCATATTCACTTATATCACAAAGCGAATGGCACGTTGTAAACAAAGTTACTGTGGGGAATATAATTTAAACTTGATACGGCCTGATCATGTCTTGTTTCAGTGATGCTATCAACAGGTGAAATCCGACACTGAAATATAAATCAAAACCCAGTTTGCCCCAAAGTGTTGGATGGGGTTGAGGTGAGGACTCTGTGCAGGCCAGTTAAGTTCTTCCACACCAAATCATTTCTTTATGGACCTGGCTTTGTGCATGGGCGCATTATCGTGTTGAAACAGGAAAGGGTCTTCCCCAAACCACAAAGAGGACAATATTTGTCTAAAATATTGGATCCTGTGGCATTAACTTCCCATTAATTGGAACTAAGAAGCTTCGTCCAAACCACGAAAAACAGAAGTGCACACTAGAAGTACACAGGCGGCCATATCATGTAAAAAGAGAGCAGTGTTTTTGTCTGACGTTGAACCTCTTGAAAATTTCTTTTCTGGGTGATCTTATTACAGAGGAACGCTCACAGCAGCCCTGGCATAGTTCAGCCTTTTAGAGAGCAGGGACCCACATCTCAGAGAGCTTAATCACACTCTTCTGATTACACACGAAGGCAAGAACACTGAACACACACATCGTGAACGAGTACAGGCTGGATTCAGCCTGTGACGCTGCTCAGTTTGAAAACGTGGTTCAATTCTGGGTGAGCCGTCTTTTTATTTTTAACGTCACATGGCGTACATGCAGCCCAGCAGATGAAAGCTACAGCTCGTTTTCTCCTCCGTCTGTAACAGCAGGACAAACAGCTCTTTCTCATGTGAGCAGCTCTGTACATTACTCACATCCATTTTTGGCTCTGAAGCCATAACTGGAAACATTTTCAGACTAATTACCTACAGCAATGAGACATAATTTATCATGGGGCTGAATGTAATTATTATAGGGTGACTTACTCCACAATTACATTAAATAATCCACTTGCTTCATAATTATATTGATTAGGGTTTGTAATGGAGATCATTTTGTAGCTGGCATAAAAGAAACACCAACTGGTCTCGTCACGAACACTGAAGCTGGTCTGCAGTCAAGCCTCACAGATGATACATTTTCGGTAGAAACTAAACCTGGTTTAAGATTTGGGTGACCCACGGTTTCTATGTCCCTTGTTGATTGGTTGCTAAATGCCAAGAGGGCGGGTACTGATCTGATACGAGCCTGTCAGAGAATGATGCCAAAAAAAAGGGGAAGAAAAACCAATGCAAGAAAGTTGGTGTGCTGCAGAGTAATGAAAAAACCAACAAACATGAAGTAGTCTTTTGTTTAGTTTCTCTAAGCTGTAACGTAGCGCCAAAGTGCGATGGGACTAGTGAAACAACGCCACGGGAGAAGACCCCAGCTTACTGAGGCTCAGGTAAGACCCTTACCTGACCCGCCTTGCTTTGGCAACGACAACCAAATGCACTTACAGTAATATATGCCTATAACTACCTGCTGTGAGTAGCCTCGGTCAAGGTGCCACCCATCTTTCACTCACTTCATCTGACGCCAGAGTCACTGACAAAATCAAGAACATGTTTCCTGCTTCTAGTTCTAATTGACTCCGGCTGACTCACAGGTAAAAGTTCCCCATTGTCCAACTTTAACCAGCGAATTTGCATAGGCGACCAATACAACCAGTGTTATCTTGACACATCTTGTGTTTGGAGATGGAGAAGTCATTATTTTAGCTGTGTGTCATCACGCTGTTTTGTACCAGACTACAAACAGCTGCATTGTTCTCATACCCACAACATCACATACTTAGGGCCAGTTTCATTTGACTGAAGGTAAATGTAACTTAAAGGGATGGATACAGTCCAAAATAGACACAAATCTGTTTATACTACATTGGGTTCCTGCACACACAGACATGTTTACATCACACCGACTCTTGTGGCCACGCAGATGTGGAAAATATAAATCGGCTTATTGGCGAGGCTTAATTACAGGGTTCGAACAGTAAAATTCAAGCACTTCTCAAGATCTTTAAAAGGTACCTAAACCAAAAATCTCCAGACTCTCGAAGCCTTTATCATCACATCTAAATTGTTACTATAAATGCCAGGAGACAACAAACAAACATGACGACGGGATTGTTTCATTTCAAATAGTAAAAGATTTTTGGTTTACATGAGTGACTGTGTCGATGATGAAACACCAGATTATGTTGAAAATCAAGCATTTTTCAAGGAGTATATAAAATTCAAGCATATTCCTAACCTTGAAAACATAACGGTATTTTCCAAACTTTCAGGACTTTGTACAAACCCTGTAATAAATTTCCAAAGAAATAAAAATAATCATCCTAGGAGAACCTGTGCCAAAACAGACACAGAAAAAAAGATTATTGCTTTTAAAACTGTAGACATTGCATGTTTTTGTTACTCCACTACTGGTGAAAGTCCAGCTGAGTGCTTTCTTTGCTGATCAGCTACAAATTATTGAGAAGACCTGGACACAGGAAGTAGGGCTTACTGTAGCACTGAACCTCAATACTTTTTCAGTGTCAAAGTTGAGATCAGACGCTTGGTCTTTTTAACTTAATCTTGAACAGATATTATTTTAGATTACATTTTATTTATGCAAAGTTTTTGTAATGCTAAGTCACTGAGAAGTCTAATTTGTTAAATGAAAAGGGTTGTTTATATAATGTTTATATTCCTTAAACTAAGGTATTCTAAAACAATGTCCCAAATTTTGTACCGAACCTCAAATTTCAAATGATATGCAGCGCTAACAGGAAGTGAGAAGAGTTGTGCCTTGTATAATCATCATAATCATCATCTTCATCATCATTGTCGTCATGCCTGGCCTCTGAAATGTCCATCTCAGCTTGGCAGGAGGACATCTGTTGAAATCAGACTCTTGTCTGCTAAGTCTGCCGTCTTAGCAGACGACCGCACAGTTCAGCATCCAGGAAGTTAATCCGGCGCCTGGTCTTTCTCAACCAGGGTTTCTGCAGGTGACAGACGATCTCACCCTTGCAGATCCGTCTGCAGAGTGTGGCTCAGTGGAATAAAAGCTGCCTCCAAACTGCTAACAAGAGCGTTCTGCGGCCAAGTCAACTCACCCCAAACAGAGCATGTAGCAAATAATTCAACATGAACTACTAACAGATGGGGGCAGAATATAATCTTCATATGGATCCGATTTGGAACCAAACCCAACGTTTTGGTACATCCTGTTTAAATCAGCGCTCTGCCAATGTCTGAAAATATGCAGTAGTGATAATAACAAAAACTGGTCATAGAAAGATGAAAATTAGTTGTGACAAAATGTGTCCCTCACCCTGGGAGCATTAGACACATTTTAGAGATTAAATGACAATATGAACTGCGCCCACTCGCCATCTGAGACCGTGTTACAGGTCTGTGAGTGAGCGTCACAGTCTCTGAGGGCAGATGTGTATCATTAAGACGGGGATGCAATTAGATTTCATACATGAACCAAAATTGGAACAAATTGAGACCAGTGTTTTATTTGTTATGATGTCTCTGATGGATTTAGAGCAGGCAGAGTAGCGGGAATACAGAAACATCACAGCTGTTACTGTTTACCAGTATCATCATTGTCACCAGGAGGCCCATCACCATCATCAGCTACACCATACAGTAGTGCGAACATTAGTCTTTTTTTCTCAGTTGTCAGTTTTGTGTGTTGAATGTCACTCAATACTACAGTAGCCTTAGTGGTTGTTGCTATTAAAGAGACGCCAGAGCCATGAAATCGATGGTCTAGCATATTCAAAAAGCTTTGTCAGAACAACAAACTGCACCATAGTTGCTGAACCAATCCAAAATTGTTGCAAAATCCAAAAATTGACTTGATTCAAGTTGCCAAATTAATTAAAAGACAAAGTGTAACGTCTAAGTTCACCTCACAATGAGCTGCACAGCAAAATAACAAAATAAATAAGAATCAGAAGAATTCTGATTGGATGTTCTTATAGCAATCCGATTAACCACATTTTTTTTAATCACTTGCCAATTGGCTGAATTGATAAATCAGCCAGGAGACTTTTTATGGCGATTACAGTGGCAGTAATGCTTCAGTAGCTCATCATCTAACTGGGGCAAATGAGAGCTATAGTCGTGTTTCCTCACCTGGCCTCTGTTCCACTAGCATCCGTAACTCGATGGGTTTTTCTCGTGGTAATGATCTTGGGAAAATGAAACATATTTTAAGATACACAAATATCTACCTCTTCAGTGGACAGTGAAATGTGAACATCTCGTCATTTTAGCCAAAATAAATCAATAATTGTTTTGAGACTATCCTCCTATCATCATTTGTTCAAATGTGGAATATAACCTGTGTTTGCACTAACCTGAAAGAAACCTCTTGTTGGCATGTGAAATATGACCTTTGTCACTAAGCAAAGGCAGAAGTAGCATGACCTTGTTAAAACATCTTAAGGCTATTTGCGTCACATCTCTTAAAGACAATCTTGGCATCTTTTAACCATGACCGCAATCTTTCCTTAAACTTAGCCAAAGTTTGTTTACAACCCAACCACAATAACAGCGCTAACTCTCTTCAGCTCTGACAAAACATCTTAACTTCAATATCTGCTCGCCGACTACACGGTCCTACCGTTCCCCATCCTCTCCCTTCTTGCCTTTTTCCTGATGCTCTCCACTCTAATAAAGACGAGAAGCCATAAAAAAAAAAAATCCTTAGAAATGTTAAAGTGAGAGACAAATAGAGTGAGATCATGGTCCATAAAGCACACAGGCAGTAAAAGGCACTCGGAGCAGGCATTTAACGCAAAGGAATTCTGGTATCACTGCAAGGCCTTTCAATAAATCACACGGCACACCGGGGCTGACCCCCAAACACATAAGGGCACGCACACAAACATGTAGCAGCGTGTGAACACACACACACAAGCACCTACAACACTTGTATGTAAGGATAGGTAGAATGCTAAATGTCCCTAAATTGTATTGGTTTTTCTTCCTACTGGAAACCCACCCACTTACGGGAGACAGATCAAACGTTCTCAAGAAAACAACTCTCTTCTCTCTCTTCTCCCTCGCTCTCTCTGTCTTTCTGAGGGTTGCATGCTGGGAGACTATGATGTGGTTTTGGAAGTCCAGTAGCGTCTCTGGTATTTGTACAGTAGTGGACATGAGGCTGTGAATACAGAGACTTCAAAGAAAATCAGATAAAGCCGAGAATGTTGTGAGAGTCTGAAGCCCACGGTCTCCACGTCCCCGGCAGACCCAGATGTTCCGACCAGACCCAGATGTTCTGACCTTTGACCATGCTGGGGTTTTGATGGGAGAACTCAACCCTGATCCTGGGCTTTTTATACCCACGATGAATTGCTATTACGACAGCGATGCGAGGACATGAGGAAGGGACGAAGAGGAAAAATCAGTTCTCCCCGCAGAGCCCACAAACGCTGCTGCCTGTCTGTAGGAACATGGAGGCTGCTGCGACCAGGTGTGTGTGCAGGTGTGGACACACTCCCAGCATAAAAAGAGAGAGCTTCATCATTCCTAGTTGTTCAGACCCAGAGTCACAAATCTGTCACTGGTCAATTTCTAACGCACCTCCGCCAGCATCGCCTCGACTTATCACTTCCTTTAAAGCACAAAAGGCCCCCAGTTTCAGCTGGAGGGTGTGTGGGGTGAAATGAGACACTTATGTGGTAATGTGCATACCATTAGTTGTCTTTAACAAGCAAATTGGATGAAAATTGCATTTATAAACGCAACATTAGAACAGTGTTTCTCAACCTGGTGGACCGAACCACCCAAGGGGTCAACAGATAAATCTCAGAGGTTGGGAGATGATTAACAAAACAGAAAAGAAGAAGAAGCCAGAACACCCAACTCTCCTCAAATTTGTGCTTTTAATCCTTTAAAAAAATCTAGAGTTTGACTTTTTCAGGGTTTTAAAACTATTAAAACGAAACAATCTGAGAGGTAACATCGTGACGAGTTCTTGGCTTTAAGGTAACCAGTGCTAGAGGATTACATACAAAATATAGATATTGTGATTTTGTTTAATTCTAAAATCATTTTCTTACATCAACAGATTATAATGTAATCACCATTTTGTCCCTTTACGCTTTGGCAGCACAAATGTATTCCACATTTCTTACAGATAAAGACAAATTCAAAATTGAATTGAAAAACAAACTAAGAAATAGAGAGATTACACAGAATAGTTTTTGTGAGGAATTGATTGATTTATTTTATTTGTGTTCAGATTTTTGGATTGCTTTGGCAATATACTGTATATGTAAGCTCATTGAACTCCTGTTTAATATATATACATATATATATATGATGTTACAATGTGTGGTATGTTTTCCCTCATATTTCCCCTGTTTTAAGGTAGGAAAAAAGATTTTATTGTCTGCATGACAGTATCACATTTACTCTGCACCAGCTTGTTCCAGCTCACTATACATTATAAACACTATATGACGTTTACACCGAGTGAAATACGGAAGACCCAAGACTTCATGTTTCCTCTGGCTGCACAGGCCCATCAGATGGAACGATTAAGCCGGATATATTTGGCATCTTAAGAAACACTAGGATCTCAGTACAACTTTAAATTCATTTCTGTGTCTGACTTTTATTTGGGGTGATTTGGAGTTGAAAAAGTTAACTGTGTAACATAAGTTGGCAACACAAGTCAACTGATTTGATGTTTGTTTAAAAATGCATCCCTGAAATAAGTGTAAATGAATTGCGAGATGCTGTGTCTTTAGGGATCCAAGACATTATTAACCACTCCCAGCCAGAGGTCAAAGGTCAGGTCCAGTGTGTGTGCATTTATATATGTGTGTGAGAGAGAGAGAGAGAGAGAGAGAGAGCTGTGTGAGTTATAGCTCAGGTTTCCTTCCCTGACTCCCCATGCAGCTTGGCCTGCACACAATGTGTTAAGTGACCTCTAAAGGGTGGCCCTGTCACCCTGACGAGTATGTACACTACACACACACGCACGCACACACACACACACACGGGGAAACACCAACATGTACGGCAGCCTCGAATCTTAAACGAGTAAACGTCTCGATTTACAGACGGACCAATGCAGGACACCACACACACACACACACACACACAGGAACAGGAAACAATTAGCAGAAAAGCAGGAAAGTGTGAATCTCCACAGGAAAACAGTAAAAGCCACTTGTGATATTTAAAAGCCAAAACATCACATCACAAACTGTCCCTTCACATCATCCCCTCGCCTCTCTCTCTCCTCTGGGCTCTGCTGTGTTGATTGCTCTCCATCAGTGCTCATTAAAATTCCTGGGGGAGCCATGTGATAAATATTTACGTGGCTGAGGACACACTCCACACACACTCCAAACACACTCGAGCGGCTGGATCTAACTGCCGATAGTGTTAAGTGCCCAAAGGCCCTGGCAGCGCTTTCGAGAGAGATCCGCAGCCCGCCGGCCCCGGTTGTATACACGAGGCGTTTACTGTCAAGATAACTGGAGGAGGGCGCCGATTTATGGCCGTTAATCAAGGTTAAACGTGTGTTTCTGTGTGTGTGTCCACGTCCAAGGATAATCTTTTAATGTGTGAAGTTTATGGAAATGAAGAGGAAAATATCACACATTCGCACATCTGGATATAAACGCATTTGCAGACACACACACGCACACACACACACACACACACACACACACACACACACACACACAGTGTAACCACAGTGGAGCTGGACTCCTCACTACTGTTCCACTAAGCTGTTGCCGACCCCCCCCCCCTCCTGTATTCTATTATTCCTGCGGACGGGAAACAGATCATAATTCCTGGAGTCAGCAGAAAGCTGCAGACTGAGAGAGTGAGAGATGGAGGGAGGGAAAAAGAGAGTGGGGGTGGGGGAGGAGGTGGGGTGGTGGCTCAGGTGACTGTTCACTTCCACTGAGGTCAAACTGAAACTGTGCAGTTAAGTCATTTCCAGTGAAAAGTTAAATGTGTGTTTAGTCTGTTTGCACGTTTGTATAATGTAGTTTGGGTGAAGTAGCGCTTTGTGCAATACAGCCAGTGTGTGTGTGTGTGTGTGTGATGAGTGTTTAGCATTTCTATCGCCCTCTGGGTGTTTCATATTTCAGGAGACATCAAAGGAGGACATAATTTCCCTTCTTTAAACAACATTCTTTACAATCATACTACACAGAGAGAGAGACAGAGAGAGAGAGAGAGACAGAGAGAGAGAGAGACAGACGGAGAGAGGAAAATGTCATCCAGTCTTATCTTAATTGCTGTGTAATCTCTGTAAAGCACTGAGGGGTCTGTCTGGACTTTGACACCCAGCCTCTGTGTTTAGGTGGATGATGATTGTTGAACAGCTTCTTGTAGTTTTGGCCGTCACTCCAGTGAATTCAAATCTTACCAGAAACAATGCTAACATTGCTAGATACAGCTGCAGAACAGGGTGCACAGCACACAGCAAACAACAGACCGACACCAAAGTGCCCTTTATGGTTACTCAATGTATTGCTCAACTGTGTGCATGTTCATGCTTATCTATGATAAAACTATGAGAGTCTCTACTGTTTTTCTGCTGAATTACTGGATCATTTCTCAGATTTTTAGGCACAGTCTTTAGACCTGCTGTATGCAACCATGACTGTGGCCATCATTTCTATCAGCTGTATGACAACACTGCACTCACCATGTTCATTTCTGAGATCTGGATGGGTCAAACAGCACGGGACTTTCACCCAGGAAACCACTGTTCGTGTCCCGTGTGAAACCAAAAGTTGACTTTCACTCATCTTAACTTACGTCAGAACGTAAGTTAAGTAAATTATGTTTTTTTGAACTGTTGTTTAAGTCATGAGTACTTTCACACAGAAAGCGAATATTACGCAGTGAAAAGGTGACGTAATTTTTTCCTGGAACGAAGTCGCATTTTCTGAACTCCGGACCTGTTGATTGTTTGTGTTTCTCATCAGCCTGTATTATATGACAAAGGACAAAAAAATTATAAAGACAATGAACTCAAGGACGATGTGTGGAGCAGCACCGCAGGATGCAGGATACTGTGAGTAGATTAGTTTACTTTTGGATGTAGTAGAGTAAATATTTGCAGGTGAGTATTTCGCATTTTTGAGTCATTTATTCGTTTTGAGTTTGTTTATTCTTGGTCTGGGACGCCTGTTGCTGGTACTCTCCAACGGTCATATATGTCGTTTTTCTGTGGTTTAGGCTATTAGGATGTGTTGGAACAATCTACATTCAGTCACCCCTCAGCCCCTATAATACACAAACACACAACCCAATACATACAGTACATACTACATAGGTTACATACCAACCCCCATTTTGGGAGCTGTTTTGGTAAAGGTGACACAGATGTTAGATGTGAAGGAGAGAGATTCAGAGGGAAGTGATGGCAGAAGGACACAAACACACATGGTAGCGAACACACATGCACGTACACAGTGGATATGATATATGTGATCTAATTCAGGCCTTGGCTGAGCTCTCGGCGGTGTCGGGGTTAGGCGAGGTGGTTCCACACAAAATCTGCTGTCTGCAACTCTCAGCTCCCCACACACTATTTATTAGTCTCTCGCTCTTTGTTTCTCTCTCTCTCTCTCCGTCTCTTTCACCTCGGCTGCTTTCTGAAAAGGCTAATGTTCAATCTCCTCCCTCCTCTTCGACTCTCACAACCATCGCTCCTTCTTCGCATCTCCTCGGGTTTGCTCAGGGATAAGAGGAGTGCTTGGTTTATGCTTTGTTTTATGCTCACAACACACACACAGTTTGGATCAAGCAGTGTGGTGGACCAACATGATCAGAGACATTAAAATATTCAATATTTTTCATTTCTATGTAGGTTTGGGTTGTGATGGTCGTTTCCATTTTGGATTTGGTTCCAAGTTGGTAAAATACCCGGATATGTTGAGCTCCAAATCTAACAGATCTCTTGGCAAATCTTTTATAGCGACTATTTTTGTATCATTTAGATCAGTGGCTGCAAGACAATAAAGAGGTCAGAAATGAAGAAAAACATACAGTTTTTCTGACTTTTCTCGTATCTTGTTTTATATTAACATTAAACAATTAGTGTTTGAACTGTAGTTCTTGAATATTAGGCTTCACAGAGATGTTCTTCAAAGACTAAAGCATTTTAATAAGAGTTTCGGAAGGGCTTGAATTCAACAAGCAGCTTCAATGTTGGATTCAGAGTCAAGAAAATGCTATCAAATCCCACCCGTGTGTCTGAGTAGACACGTAGTCCTTATCATCTCAAAATGGCTCTAACATTCACTGCAAAAACACCCTTCTTAACAAGCCATTAAGCACCATTCAGCCTTTAAAAACCCCAGAAAAATATTGAGAACACTGAGAATCTCACCACAGATTTTGGTTTTGAAGTTTTGAAGTTTGAAGGATTAATGTTTTAAATAGTTCAACCAAAGAGAAAGCACATTTCCTCACTTTCCTCTAAGAAAATTTTGAGATCTGTCTCCAGGATTTTTTCCTTCACCCCAACACATTATGGTGAAAAGTGACAAAATTTAACAGTATTTCCGGATACAGTTCTCTGGCTCTCCTGGATAATCCACACACATCTTTCTAAACACTTGTCCTAGGGACTGTTTCGTCAGTAGAAAGCGGTTCCAGTGAAAACGGTTTACTGATTTTTTTTGCTAAGCAGTCATGAATTTAGCATCTCATGAATGAAGTAGCAACAGCAGGAATAGACAGAGTGGTAAAAGGAGGGCGAGCAGGAGAAGGAGGGAGGCTTGAATGGGCATGCCCATCGGTCCTGGGTCAATGGATTTCAATCCCTGCTCCCCTCCCTTCTTCCCCCTATCGTCTCTATCCTGCTACACCGGTGTGGAGGGAGACAGAAGGAGAGGAAAAGACCAGTGTTGGTGTTGGGGGGGTTGGATGACATATGGGGAGGAGGAGGAGGAGGGAACAGTCTTCTATAGGCTGCATCTCCTCCAGAACGGCGTTTCCTCTCTGAGCAGCATTCCTCATCTTATCAGCCCCAATAATCTGCTGTTCTCATCGTGCCCAAACAGGGAGAGCCAGAACCTGAGAGAGTGTGAGTGTGTAGGAGGAGAGATAGAGAGAGAGAGAGAGAAAAGTCACTCCTTCGCTCTCTCTCACCAACTCTCTCTTTCTTTCTATGTCTGTTGGCAGGTGATAGAGTGATAAAGCTGGGAGAAAAACAGCGAGGCGCCTGTCGCTCAGAGGAAGTGGTCGCTCCGTCCAAAGCGCGCTCCAAAATCCAAAGAATCGCAAAGGAGAGCAGGCTCCAGCAGTACACAATTAATCAGTAGTTACAAGAAGCATCTCTTCGACCAGCTCCTTCATTAAAATGTTGCTTATATGTTAATGCTTCAGTAATAATAATCCAATAAAATAATTGTAGCATCATGGGGGGGCAGGTGTGTGGAAAAGCCTCCCAGCATGCACCGGGGCCATCCAACCTGTGGATACAAGTCTCATTTTATGCGTGCTCCTGCATTGTTAATGGTGTTAGTGAAAACATTATCGTGCACAATGCAGAACACAATGTTTCCACACTTCACCTGCGGTTAGGCCGCGAGTAATGCTGTGGTGTGAACGCAAAGACTGGTTTGTTGCCGTTCTGATGGTGTATGATACATGTTGCTACCATAAAGCTGCTGTTCATGTTGGCATCAGCTCTCCATCAAGTCCTTCCTACCGGTGACTCCTAGCTCGCTATAACACACAGTACTTATACAGTACATACACACGTCACACTAACATAATACTTTGAAAAGAGACATTTTGCATAAGAGTAGTGAAACTTTTCATGCTATAAGAACCTTTTGTTGGTAATACTTTAAAGGTGTTTTCACAGTGTGAGGCTGCGGGCCTCCCCAGAGGGGGTCCAAACAGTTTCAGGGGAGGCTCAGTGAATGGAAGTGAAACAATATTACATTAGTTATCAAAAGGAGATCACATAGAATAGCCTAAATGTGTGTGATTTGGTTAAAGAGATAGTTCAGAGATACAGTAGTTTTGAGGAATTGTACTGTTTTTTTATGTATTTGCTGTAGTCTGAAGTTGTGTCAAACAGAAATATCAGGCTATCTTGCCTCAATTGTTGTCTATGGGATCAAATAACATAATCATGATCCCATAGGCACCCAGGAATTGTGCGAAACTGAGCAAGTAAACTAAGGGGGGGTGAGGGGGCGTCTTTTTCCAAGCTTTATGTGAGAGGAGGCCCACAGTCTCAGACCTTGAAAACCCCTGCTTTAAAAGGAACACTGTGATATATTATAACTTGGGTTTTTATTCCCGTTGCTCTGGCCATCAGTTCTTGCGCTTATGATAACTTGAAACACAGCAACATGGCTAAAAAAATAGATTAGACGGGGAAAGAAACACTAGTCAGACGATCAGACAAATTGTAGACCAACAGATTAGCCAAACTTATTTGGGAGAGAAAACAAAAGTGAAAGGTAAAATGACTGCCTAACTAGACTGTTGTCTTGCTGACAACATGCCTGATTGTCTGACTGCTTGCTCCTATTGCTCCATTCAATCTATCTTTAAGCAAGTTCGCTGCAATTCGAGATCTCAGCAATTACGTACGACATTATTGTAACCGACAGAATCGATGACTGGGGCTACAAAAGTAAAACCCAACTTGTAATAAACTGCAGTTTTCCTATATATCCATTCTTAATGCAACACTTTGACTCGGAATGGAGTATTTTCATATTTTGGTACTGCTACTTTAGCGTAAGTAAAAGATCTGAATACTTATTCCACCACTCGGATCGAGCAGAGCAGTGAGGAGGGGGGTGGGAGGTGGGAGGGAGCGCAGTATGACGGACGAGCGAGCTCTGAGAATGATTGAGTGAGAAAGAGAAATAAATTGAGCAAGAGTAAGAGAGTGGGAGAGAGAGGGGGAGGAAAGAGGAGAGAGAGAGGAAAAGTAATGTGACGGAGCAGCCTTTGGGTTACAGGAATGTGGGGGCTCCCGAGTTCAGGAGGGTTCGAAAGTGTGTGTGTGTGTGTGTGTGTGTGTGTGTGTGTGTGTGTGTGTGTGTGTGTGTGTGAAAGAGAGAGACATGAGTGTGTGAATACTGGGGCGACTGAAGAGAGCAGCCCCAGAATTAATTACCCAATCAAGATAACAAGCCAGGGAAAGACATTAGAGAGGTCACACTACAATTAACCTCTTAGTCTAAACCTCACACACACACACACACACACACACACACACACAATGAAAAAGTCATAGAGGTGGGGGGTTTCATTGCAAAAAACACTGAATGAAAGTCACAGTTCGATATCACCTTCCAGGACTGGCTTCTGCTGTCCACTCGCCCCGATGTGCTTTTATTTTGAAGCATTTCCTGTATTCTGTTATTTTGGGGGGGGGGGTGTAGTGACTCTACCTGTCCCGTTCCAGAAACCCTGGCAGAGCCGGGTTGTTTACAGTGGGATATTGAGTGAGTCGGGGGCTCGAGTGGAGTGGAGTCGGATGTGGTTCACACATTCCACCAGAGACTCAGATTACACTGCAGGAAACACCGGCCCTGCAAGACACACATTGCCCGACTCTCTGATTTATAAACATACCGCTCTATGGGACACACACACACACACACACACACAAACACACTCTCTCACAGAGACGCACATTAAAATCTCAGCGACTCGCTCTGAGCCGGTGCTACACCTCCATCCCTTACTCACTTTCCTTTCCTTCCTTCCTGCCTTTCCTGTCATTCTCAAACTCTCGACTCTTAGCTCCCCGCTTACGTTTTCTCATTCTGTCCCTGAACACAACGAAGACGAGAGACACCAGAGGGATGTTTGTGCATATTTACACCTTTTCCACCGAGGCGGTTCGAGGGCCAAAGATTTTATGAAAAAGTCATTGTTGCCTTATTTCACATCAGCTGTTGAGCCTTTCATTCACTTGTAATCACAACCTTGACAAACAACCTGTTTTGTCTTTAGTTGTGCAGGAGTAATATATTCTGACAGAACTGATGCTTCAGTAAAAAGCACAGCAGTAAATCAATAATGAGTTCATGAATTCAATCAGGAACTGTATTTGTCTAAACTTTGCACATGGCAGAACGCTGGATTTAGTTTCTGTCTCATGTTAAAACTCTTCTTTGTGAGGCGCGTAAACAGGACACCTTGCCCAATCACTTTATTTTGTGCTCAAGGAATAATTGCCATCAATGAGAAGGAAATTTATTTGGAAATTAAAAAAAGTGAAAAGGCGTGGAGCGTAGGGCGAAATGATGGTGTTTTCTGGCAGTTTTGGAACAATGTGACACACTACCTTGAAGTATTTACTTCACATAATTAGCCAAAAATAGACATTCCCACTTGCTTATTTTAATCTATAAATTGTCTCTATTAAATTTCTAAAAATACTGTATCGTAATTCACTGGAGATCAATATTGCGATACAAAATTACATATTTTAGTATAGAAGATTGTATCCATACTACCCGACCTTAGTAGAGTGATATGTCCAGGAGACAAGGGCAGCAGGTTATAATGTTCTTATTGGGGTAGGAAGCAGGAGGCGTTATGGGAAATGGAGTCCAAACACTGATGTTCAAAAATGCTGCATACAGAACCCGAGATAACCTTTAGGAACTAAACTACATTTGAAAGACTGATATTTTTTTACAGCATTATTTTTAAAAAAATGTCAGCAGTGTAGGCGAGCACTGGTCCCAGTTCAGCCTGGGGGCTGAGGTCTGAAAACCTTCCCTCCTCTCCCTTCTGACAGTCCGACGGCCATGTTCCCCCGAAGCTGCGCAGTGGAGAACTCTGGGTAATCAAGCCCAGCTGGGACTACGGGGCAAAGACACAGGCTGACATAACTCACCCGTCTCTCCCTCACCCTGTCAACAAGGCTCTCTCCCTCTCTCCCCCTCTCCCCCTTCTCTTTCCACCTCGTCTGGCAGGTTTCTCTCGTCAGGCCCAGCGCCGAGTAAGGCTGGCTGATAGCACAGGAATCCTGGCCCACAATCCTCGGTGATCCCTAGCTATCTCCGGGGCAGACCGCAGCCAACGAATTACTGTAAGATGCTGAAGAGACACCTATCCATCACACCGCTGACATTGCAGTACAAATAACGGCAAAGTACGCAAATATGGGCAACACAGAAACAACCAGACTCTCAGACTGTTGGATAGCAGCCTAAAGCCTGGAGCAGAACTGGAGACACTGCCTTCACTTGGCGAGACCACGCGTTCCTGCCTTAATAACAACCTACTCCACTGTTTGTCACCGTCTTTATCCACGCTCCTCTATATTCGTACACCTTCATATCCAATGTGGCTCCACACTGCTGCCTCTCTCTCCTGTTTCTCTCTGGGAGCAGTACCGGGTCAGTCTGTGGGTTGGACTGCTGAGGGGCCCAGGGTGGTTCCGCTTTGACGGTAGGAGGAAACTCCTTCAGGAAATACCAAACTGCCAGATACACACACACGCACACGCACACGCACACGCACACACACACACGCACACACACACACACACACAATCCACAATCTCTCTTTCTCTTAAAAGCAGACTAAAGCTCCTGCACAAACTGCTCGGGGTTGAGAAGCCCAGCAAACCTCTTTCACTTAGTTTCAGCACCGTCAGACTGAGCTTCAAACACAAAGACACCATCAGAAAACACAGCTCTGCTCGGTGTAGTGTAATATTCTCAGGTATGATAGTTTGCATGCTAAACCTGTGGCGTTACACAACCCAGAGTTTGGCTGGCGGCCAGGCTTTTTATGGCATCAATTACAGCTAACTTTAACGTTTCAGCTCAATTAAACAATAAATCACTGCAGAGCCAAGTTTCTGCCCCTGAGAACCCAACCTCTCCACTCAGACTAGTAACATTGGATTGAGTTGTTTCTTACCTGAACAGTGAGACAATGAGGTGTATTAGCATGCAAGAAAACAGACACCTTTAGACTTTACAAAAATGATAAAGAAAATAAAAGCTGCTAGGCTGCAGTCTGGTTGTATTTATCAAGCAGGTTTTTGTTGTACTGGGCCTGGACACCTTATTTTGTTAAAATAAGTTTAAAAACTATGCCAATAGTGTCGTTTTCAAGAGTTTTCTTGAATCAAGGGACATTAACTTGACACTAGTGGAGAGATCCATCTTTGTTTTGTTTTTTAAGATTGTGTTAATTTTAAGACTATTTTCAGAGCAGGCGCAACTGCAATAGGAAGAAGTAAACCTCCCTCTCCTCCTTTCAAGAGGATTATGGATTCTTTTGCAGAGTAGGGGAAGACGGAAAGAGGAGAGATGTGCATCCAAAAAAATAAATCATATCCTCCTCCCCTGACACTATTCAAATCCTTATAGGTTAGTGATGACGCAACATCCCTGGACTGTTTTGCATGCTTTTTCACCGTTGATATCAGTGATGCTCGGCTCTCCTTTAGATGCAGTGCTCTCTGCAGATAAGCTGCCCCTCGTTTTCATATTTTCTTGAAATCTTAATGGGCTAAAACAATAAAGGTAAAGAGAAAATAAACTATTCATATGTAGATGAAACCATTGGTATCTCCCAGATCTGACGTCTCGCACTGATTTGACTGGTAGAACTGAGCTTTGATGATACAACTCACCCGCAGGGTATGACTGCAATGCAAAGAAGAAAGTCGTAATTTATCAGTTCACATGATGAAATGTGGATGAGCATCCCTATGGAGGCCCAATACTAATGTTAAATCACGTTATGGTCTATCATTAATACCTTAAAGGGACACTCCACCGATATCTCGTCCTCTGCTGCTTTGATTTTGACAATTCTTAAGAGCATACCTTCAATAATTAAAACCCTATTTAAGTAGCAAATTTTATTTTTTCTTATTCAAGATACATAATTATGTCAGACGCCATTTGCATTAGCTTGTCAGCTGGTCTGCATTTTCCTAAGTTATACCCTATTTTCAGCTGACAAGAAATATGTCTGAAAAGTGAATTTCATGATGGCTTCGCTTACTTCAAGGATCAGACCAATCTTAAAACTTGGCAAGGCAAAACAACACCGAAAATATCTTATTTTCTTTTTTATTTAGTTGAATTGGTTAAAGATAACGTCTTCACTGCATGCTAAAACTATATATCTAAGTAAGCGGTATAATCTAAAAATCAAGATTTAAAACCTAGTTGGACTTAAAGCAGGTTGCTGCACTAGTATTAGGATATTGTCACTTGATTCTAGAAATGTCTTAAAACAAGTTGAGTGAGCCTTATTTTATCTACTGACCAGGGGCGCTCGGGGTAAAACACTCCACCAGGTTCACTTCCCAGCTGTGCCAGTCACCGCACTGTTGACTCCAAATGCATGGGAGTATGAACCTCTTTACAACCCCCTCGCCATCAGGTGTAAAGCAGCAATAAGTACTAGTAGTTTAAACTCCTAAATTAAGCTGAATTAAAAGACAAAAAAGTCTTGTCTTTTACCAGTTTTAAGGTCAGATAGTGTTTGTGGTGGCCTGATTGTTTGAAAAAAATCTCATCAAGCCATTTTGACTTGGCTTGGCTTTTTTTGTTAGATATTTGCACATTTCTCCAGATTACACAATATTTGGCGTGCTTGTAGAAGGGGGTTTTTGCAGTCCAGCCCTGCAAAACATGAAATATGATGTGATTCTGACGGCAGTGTCAAATCGTTTTGAAAGTGCAAGATTTTTACCAGTTGTACATATTTTCTCACGTACTGTTTGTCTGAAACGTACCTGTGTGTGTGTGTACGTGTGTGTTCCCAAAACTGTGGCTGACCACAGGAAGTTCTAATCAGCAGTGCAGTGTGGCTGCTACCTTCCCTTTCCCCTGGTGACCTCCTCTCCACCTCTTTCCCTCCACAATAGAGATACCAGGATCACATTACCGACTCTGAGGGTTAAGGGTCAATCCCATTTTTCAGCCCTCTCCGTCCCTTTTTCCCCTTACAGATCCTTTCCCAGGGGTTAAAACCTCCTGTCACCTAAATTCACATCAGTTCACGCGTGGCGAGGGAGTGGTATCCGTCGGAAACCCTCCGTCTTCTCTCCCACACTCCCTCCTCCCTCACCCACACACCCGTTTTAGTGCCCCCTTGACAGACAGTTCTCTGATCCCTGGGACCACTCACATAAAGAATTGGACATGGTTAAAAACATGTTTAAAACGCTGCTGACCTCTTTGTGTCATTGTGTTGGTGTGTCTCTGTTACACCCCGGTTAAAGTCTGTACTTTAGTTCTGCAGAGGGACGGGTTACTGGGAGGTCACGCTGAGCCTGTGATGACCTCCTGCAAAGAAAACGATAATATTGTAGTAGTAGCAGAAGCTATTTTGGGCAAACCTTACTTAAACCTGTAACCTGGGGCTTTCTCATAACCTCAACTTTTAAGATCCTTGACAGCCTTTGGTACACGGTGCTTACTTGCATTTCTGTATTTAAAAAAATGGGACATTTCGAAAATATAAACCTACAGTAATGACGAGAGTCCCATATTTCTATGTTGGAAATATCATTAAAACATTGAAACGTGAACAGTGTTGAAAAATGCTTCTATAACCAGACACTTAGTATGATATACACATGGCTGACAGCAGAGCAGTGCTTTAAATCATAGCTTCTATACTAAAGAAAACCGCACCCAAACCTAACATGTGCATGTGGGTGAACTGTGAATGAGTGCGCTCTCCCTGAACACAAATCTGTTTTTGATCGTGTTGTGGTTCCTCAAGTACATAATCCCGTTTAATTACAGTTTTACTCTCAATCAAACACTGGAGCAAGGGCTTAATGTCACTGAAACTGACAGGTGATCATTTTCTCACACACTTCCAACCACACACAAAATCCCTACATGTATAGATGCTTACTTAGAACCAGACAGTGACATTTATAGCACACTTTCTTCTGTGTTTTTTCATTAGATACACAGGACATCACCTCTTAATCTATTTATTGTATGTTCTGTGATGTATTTTTTCTTAAGCTTTGGCATCACGTTTTTTGATCAAAACGTAGTGTTAATAAAGCGCCACTGAATTGAACTGAATAGAGAGGAAGGGAAAGAGCGAACGGCTTTATGAAGACAGAGTGACAGTTGGTGTAAACGACCAGAGAGGAAGTTAAAGACCTGATTGGCCATCATCAGATAAGCAGGCCTATGGAAATGTGAGTACAGACGTGACGAACGTACTGCCAAACAGTAGAGGGAAGCTGTTGTTACCATGAGGACACATCAAACCCTGCACTTTTACTCCACACACCTTCATGGCTCAAGGGTGGAATGGATATAAAACAGAAAATAAGTTGCACGGGTGCTACAGTTACAGTAATTGTCTCTGCGCATTGAGAGGGGTGTGAGGGGTACAGTAATTGTAGGTCACATAGGCTTGCAGAGGAGCCAACACACACATGTGATGCGTGTTTGAAACTAACGTGTTTATGGTATACCAAAAGTCCAAACCAAGTACAAAGAGAAACAGCCATGCAAACTGCAAGTAACACCTGTGCATGTTCGTTGACTTATAGATGAAGAAGCAAGTTCCAGCCTTACTTTACAATCTTGAGAGCAACTGAAACATCAAGCAACACAAGCAAATCAGTAACAATGAGGAGCTTAAATTAATGATATCAAAAATTACATTGAATGCCATGTGCCTAGCAAAGTGAGAGGAACAAAACGGATGCTTTACCTCTATTTCAGTCACATTTCCCGGTGCACCACACCTCTGTTGTGCTTTTAGAGATGTGGTGCTGTTGCACTTAAAACTTAAATGCGTCATTCAGGTGAGGAAGACAAATTCTGTCCAAACCTTCCTATCACAACATATCCAAATTAACGCTCCTCTCCAGGGATGTTTTCTTTTTTATACAAAACACTACACAAAACATTATAGGAAACTTTCAGGACACTTCAGGAAAGCTGTGATGTGGGTTATATTTTCCAAATGCAGAGACATTCAGCTGTCAAACTAATAATTGGGATTAACCTAATTCAAGCAAAGTGTGTAAGGTGCAGTTGTAAAACATTGAAAATCATAAACATCATATTGAGACTATATTAATATATTCATATCTATATTAATACTCAATTTTAAAAGGAAAAGTTAATTGAATTCCCCAGCAACAAAAAAAGTCTAATAATCTAGACTAGGTAGATCTAGTTTATGCATCCATTTATTTTATTGTGACATCATTTTGAAAGTTTTCCAGGTCTTGATTAATTAAAAATCATATTTAAATATCTATGGAAACTGTCTGACAAGCTGTAATGGACACTTACAAACTTCTGCAACCTTCTTTTATCATTCTCTATCATTTTCCATCCAGAGCAGCAGAGAGCCTGGCTGTCAGCGATCTTTCCAGACAGCAGAATTCCAGGTGAGGGAAAAGTGAATGGCTTTACTGTGAACCATCTTGGAAAAGGACACCCAATTCCACCCTAATATACGGAAACCTTTTAAAATAATGCTAATATTTCATGCTTCCTTTGTGTGAAAGTACCATGGACCTCTGCCAAACATCCAAACTCAGCGCTGATCGCCAGTTTCGTGTGTCGAGTGCCATAAATTCAGTCGGCGGAGCTCGACAAAGCTTGTTCAATGGATAAATCTTGCTGCTCATAAAAGTCATTTGCTGCTTTATGTCTGTCTGGTGTTCAAACATTCACCTCAATCCATCAATGTGGCAAACTGCTGTCAGAACACTAAGACCTCTCCTTACCTCACATTTCCCCTTATCACTGGCTTCTACTAAGAGGAATCTGAGGAATCCTGGAGCTCAGTCTGTTCGCCAACACCCAATACAATAGGGTGAAACACAGACACATGCTGCTTTTAAAACACAGACTAATTTGTGACACATAAATCACACAAATTGATCACAGATGCTGGTGCTAACTACTGCCGCTGAGAAACAAGAGTGGAATAAAACAAAATAATTGACAATGATGTGTGAATCTGAGCTTTGGGACGATGTTTGGATGATAATAAAGTTGTACGCTGGCTCACAGCCGGCCGCCACCTCTTCTTGTTTAAAGACCTGTAGTACAGTATAGGAACCCCACCCAGTGAAATGGGCTGAGTTTGCTGCCTCAGCACTTCTCCATCCAAACGGCTGCGGTTCAGTTAGAGGTCTCGCTGCCTCTGCCCCGAGATGAAGCACCTAAGAGAGCCAGCAGTCCTAACCGGCCCCCTGGCTTCCACTGCCGGCCTCTGACTGACACCACTGCACTGCCAGAGACATAAAGCAGGATAATAATAGCTGCTCATTCCTCCCTATCCCTCATGACCAGACAGGCCCACAGTGTCCAAAACCATATTTAACTGAATGATAACTGACAAATAAAGGTGAATACCCGAGTCTACAGCCTGACTGAAATCAGATCTATTAATCCAGTTCAACATATTTAGCGGGTCACTATCTTGGCAGGTCACTGACTCTAACTGATGAATTTCGTGACAGCCTTGTAATAAAAGCAAAAGAGTCCCTTAAAAAGGAAAATTCTATTTTATTCATGACCATAGTGTTATTTTTGTGGTTTCGTCCATCTTTCCTTCTGGTTTATTAAAATTCTCTAGTTATTACATTTTATTGCTAGAAACAGCTTTAGGAGTGAGTGCATAGGACACCACTTAACTTCTTGTTTGGAAGTTAAAAATGAAGGCAAATATACCCAAAACGTCTATTTTAAATGTCTACTGTTTTGAAAAACTGTGCGATCAATGGAAGGGGTGCAAAATAGAATCACCACATGAGATATCAGGCAAGTTTTAAACGAGTCTTCATTTACAATCAATTATTTAGAAATCATCAGCAGGAATGTACTTCAATGAACTCATATACTAATGCAAGGATGTTTCAAGCAAAAAAGTTGTTTTTCGGCTTGCAAACTGGCAACACTGGAAGAGTGTTTGCACAAAACGTCCCCGCATTAATGATGGATTTTTGGATTTCTGTTTTTTGGATTTCTGTTTTTTGGATTCAGTACCCAGTGGAGATGAGTGTGTTGATTTATTATTAAACTCAATTACCTAGGCCATATACTGTAACAGAACAGTCTGCTGCACTGTAAAACTATGTGCATGCACAACCAAGGCAAATACAGAAGGTCAAAGTTGGACCCTAAAAAATCTTTGCAAAGCAATGGATGTTTAAGATGGGGCAGATTGGGATAACTTTCACCTTACTTTTACTTCAGGTAAAAACTGGTTGAGATAATTGGGTTGAACTGGATTTCTTGAAAACAGAGTCTGATCACTCTCTTTTTGGCTGCACCAGAGTTTGAATTTTCCAAGCTGAATCTGATTCAGAAGTTTGGACTGATCCTCTGAATTAAAAGTTTGCGTCCCAACCATAGTTCAAGAGTACAGTTCCTCCTCTTCATGGCTCTCGACAACCTTGTCAGGCAAAGTGGCAATCACACTAGACGACACTACAGGAAGCAGTACATGAGTGGTGGCATGGCTTGGGAGATACATTTAAAACTGACCTTCTGAGGGGAGCGCACCTATGCAGCACGTCATTACACTTCTTTCCACAGATTTTCCATCACTCTTCCCCCTTTTTTATGACAGTGAGGTTGACAGGTATGTAACTTAAGACAAGATATGTTACATCTGTAAAAGTTTATTGCCTGTGTTGTTCTGCAGACAAATGGTGCTTCACCTGGAGGCTCTTCAACTCATCAACTTTTAGGGGGAAGTCTGAGTGTTAAATTGTAGAGCTTTGTGTAGCAGTGTGGCATGGCATGTATCTCTATAATTAACTTGGTAGTTAAAATGCTATAATAACCCAAAGGAATAATGGCAACGAGAATGAAAATAAGACCCACATTGTAAAAGAACTGAATTTTTCTTGAAGTAAAATATGAAACAGTTGATGGGTTCAAGAGCCCGTTGTGCTTTGAAAAACGTCTCAGCTGGACGCCTAACAAGAATTCCAACCTAATACTGGGAAACTCTAAAATAGCCACCATATTTCAGGCTTCATTAAGTAGCATATTACGCAACAAAACAGGCCAACTGTTAAATCTTCTCTGGGGCACAGGGACAGAAGTGTATGAGTTACTGCCTGCCAGGAGCCATTATGTCAGAAGCACACATGTATGTGCGGCCATAACTGTTTTTCTCATTGTTAGGATAAAGAATTTGCTCCATAGTGGGATCTGACACTGTGGTTGCTGCAGTCTTACCGTCTCTCACTGCCTCTGTGCATGAGTTGTCGATCACTAGTGTTATTGTGTACTAGAAAGAAAGTAAAATAAATAATTGGTGTGGAATTAAGGTCGGGTCAAGAAGAAGGGTTACACAATACAGTATCTGCTGAAAAACACTTGACAGCAACTCAAACTGAACTTGTCTCGTCCTCTTCCAAACTGCGAAACTGCAACACTCATTCTGTGTGTGGAGACAGCACTACAAGGATCCTGGGAGTGGATTTATGAGGTCTGGACCGCCTGCATGGAGTCAAATGAAACCCAACACCAGCTCTGTTTCTTCAACGAGGCCTGAGAACCAAGCACATCATGTCTACTGCTACATAAGACACCATACTGACTCTAAAGGTGTCAGTATGATTCAACCAAAGTGCTTGTTGCATGGTCAAACAACGTCTGCAATTCCTCCCCCAAACCCTTTTCAGCACTCGAACAATTGTTACTTTACGAAACCAACAATTTAAAGGGAGTGCGGAGGTGAGAAAGTAGGCAGGGTTTGAACTTCTTTCTCAGGCTCTCTTTTTTTATTCTTCACCCTACTAGTTCTGTCATCTTTCAGGTGTACAAACAAGTGCAACACTATAAATGTCTTTGAAGAAAGGTTGTTTGAAAATGTGCGCCGTTATCCCCATTTCAATGGCTATAATGTCTCTATGACGGCCGGCTCACCTTCGACTGTGACCATTCAGAACAGTAACAAAAACCTTTTGCTTTCCATTGTAGTCGGACAACGCCTTGTACAAACTAGTTCATCTTGAGCATACCCTCGCCTTAAGGTCGCTGATTGTCCATTGTTGATTAACTTATGATCATGTTGTCATCTAAAGTAAACATGTATGGATTCAGTGCCTTGATCAAGGAATTCTGGCCTGGCATATAATCAAACCTGAGACCTTCAAAGGATTGTATGGTCTCTCTAACTGCTAATGTACATTTAATGCATAATTGACCTTATGTCCTCTACTACTACTTTTGCTACTGCTAATGCTACTACAACTTACTTTCCATTTGCATTTTAATGCTGTTGGTTTTTAATGTTTATCTTGTGAAAAGCACTTTGTAACTTGGTTTTTGAAAAGTGCTCTACAAATTAAGATTTACATTACTATGTTATTATATTCTTTCAATCCCATCATTAGTGTCAACCTGTAGCTGTTCCACCTTTGCAGTAAGATTGAGATGTAGTAATAAAACCAGTCAAATGTTTTAGATGCATGTTGTTCCTCTACTGCTTTGTTGTTCCAACTCTATTGAGCAACAGATTGCACAATCAGCTGCAATGTAACCAATGAAATTTTTCTTCTTCTTTTAAAACTGAATGATAAAACTAAGTTTTTCTGGAGTTAAACTCTACATATAGAGTATATTCAGAGATAAAGGATGGGGGTTCCACAATACGGCCCATTTGTTCAGCCTGGTACCACCTAGCAGACTTGCTAAATATATCATCTAGCTTTAAACTCTTGAACTCCTTAAATTTCTTTCTTAAGCACCCTTGATGTTAGAAAACACAGTTCTTTTCCACATTGTATGACAACATCAGATATATATTATGTCTCTGCTTGTTGTTCCAACACTTCATTGAAACTATATGATGCTTACACTGAATGAATTATTTAAACCACCATGTTTTTATGGCTGCACAATAACATCAGTTGGACATTTCCAAGCTGTCATGTGATTTTATAAACATTTTCCCACAGTTTTGTCTGACACGTTTTATATCTCTAGAATTCTTGAGACCTTGACTAGTCAAAATAAAGTTTTGTGGGTTTGAACACTGGCTGTACAACATGTGTTTGTAACGATGGTCCAGGTTGAGAAGGGTTAAAGGAAGAATGTCCTCAAAGATACTTCGACCAAGTAGAGAAAACATCTAAGTATCCACTGCATTTTGTCTGTCTTTTTGTTTGATTGTGTGTATTTCTTGGTCCACTGAATACCTGGACAAAGATATTCCAAGTGCAGCTACAATTCAAACTTGCAGACTACATAAAATATACAGTAAATGCTGCACATCGGGTTTGGCAGTAAACAACCACACAGGGCAAAATCCACTGTAAAACAGAAGGATACCGTCATGGTCACATAATTTGTCATTTCTGAGGCAGGTTGTGTATAATATGAGCCCGTCAGAGGGCAGACACCAGGAAAATGAGTTGAGGTGGACACACGGGAGTTGCGTGCTGCAGATGACAGCAAGGAGCAACTTTTCATTGAGACCGTGAGGAACAATGAATGTTAATTTGAAGAGTTAATTTGCAAAAACAAACACCATTCTTAAAATGTATAATGAGTGACGCTTCAGGGAACGAGTGGCGCGACCACAGACAGTGAGTTAAGATCACCTTGGTTCAGGTATAAGGCCTGCATCATTTCTTGTTGTTGGTAACTGTTACGGACAAGGATTTTCTTATACTGTAATGCTGCCATACTAACATATGACAATATGACAGCAGATTTGCTTAAAAGCGCTTAGTGTTGTTATTTTCTTTGGTATTAAAAGTAGTAATTAATGAGCTTGGGCAATGAGCATAATGCTGCTTAAGGTATTCATAATGCTGTGCATATTTCTGTTTTGGGTGTGTGTGATACAGCTAAAGGAGCTGTACAGTACGTACATAGTACATATTTGCATCCTTGAAAAAATGCATGTTTTCTTGATTTTCTAACTGTAGTTGCATGCCATTGTGCCATGCAACTTCAATGCTCAGGGCCTGGTACCCAGTCCATGATGGCTCTGATTGGGGTTTTCAATATCCCACTGTTTGCAAACTAGTGTTCTAGCTAGCTAGCTAGCTAGCTAGCAGGTTTTGGTCCTGTTTCCACCTTTGTTCGGTTCAGGCCCCGTCTGTGGAAGCAATCAAAAGACGCTCTGTTAGACTCATGAGATCACTAACTGAAATAGTGAAGGCAGGTCACAACACTTCATTACAAAGCCACGAGGAATGCATTCACCATCAGACACTGATGGTATCTAACTGTGTCAGAGTATTCCGACACGATTAGGGTGGAATTGTCTTTAAACTCAATAAAGCTTGACAATGCAAAACATTATTTAGTAACCAGATCAGTCAGGTGTGTCTTTGTCACGTTGATGACCTCAACAGGTGGGTTGACTCTGCTTGCTAACAGTCATAAAAGGTTACCACAATATGCGCTGTCTTTATTCCCCTGGATCACTGGAACCATTGTCTGAGCTCCTCATCCAATGACGACAGGACTGATGACATATAAGAATATGCAGCATAGTGTGTTACTGGTAAACTCATTGCGCACATCTCACTGCTGGAATGACAGCCATCCTAAGCAAGTAGGAAGCTTTGAATCGAGGCTTTCACATATGCACACATACTCACGGACATGCAGTTGACAGATAACGAGGTGTGGTGTGTCAACAGGGCTATTTTTAGGGATAGATGGGGAAGCTCTTGATTCTTACCTGCAATCTGGATTAAAAAAAAAACAGGCAGGGCTACTGCATTGTCAAATCTCACAGGTGTGAATGCAACCCACATTTTGTCACGTATCATTTAATGCCAGTTTCTGCCATGCCGTAAGAACTCAAAGATTTGAAGTTTGCATTTAAATTGGACTAATTGTTCATACCCAGGCACCACTAACCAGCTAGAATATGGTCCGATACAGCGGCAGGATGTTACACAGGGTCAGAGCAAAGATAAGAGCAGGATTTATTTGATCAGTGTCTTTCCTCTCTTTGCATGAAAACAAAGATAAACCTTAACCTGGAATGACAAACTGTGTATTTTAGTGTGTCTGTTTATGTGTATGCAGCACAGCACTTGACACGCAGGCCCGTGCAGCAGCAGTGGTATGTAGCACTCCTGCTTTTCACACTTGTTTGTGCTGCACAAGAATAAACTTGCACGTCTAAAACAAAAGTATGATCAGTCAAGTATTGAACGCTTGTACGTGACTCAAAGCAAAGCCTAATTTTCATTTGTAGTTCTTGATACATGGGAACTTCTGATGGTGATCCCTCTCTGTCAATCAAAACACACTACAGAGATTAATAGCCTCCCTCTCATTCCACTGTGAACCGCAGAGATGTGACGATCATGCAGTGATCTTGTGCCGAAACTATTAGGAAAACAACAATTTTGACAGTCAATTAATTTTTCAGAGTCATTTATTAAGCCAAAATGTCACTTTGGATCCCCTGGGAACTTATGATGTGCATTTCCTGCATTTCATAAATTTTTTTATCTATCTTAATTATCTGATAAATTAAAAAAGATTATCGATAGAAAAAGATTAAATAAAAATAAACAGCTCCCCCTTGGAACTCAAGCAGAGGTGCCTCTGGCTAGCCTGCATTACAGCTGCCAAGAGACTGATAGCTCGTAGATGGAAATCTCTCAGATCTGTCAATATACGAAGATGACTTCGATAAAGACAGCGTGGAACACAGGGGAGCTACTATGCAACATGCTAAAACTAAAAACAGGGAGCATGCTACAGAAGAGGAATATTGTTAGTTGCAGTCTTCCAATAATCAGAGTTGATTTCAATCATCAGTCCTGGCTGTAAGATGGAGGTAGGTGATGATGGAGGTAGGTGATGAAGGGGCAATTGTCTGTCTGCTTTTTCGTATTAGGATAATCTCATCTGGAAGGATATTCCTGTGTTGCCAACCAATGCTTTGCTGCATCACTGTGACTGAGGCACAGACGTAAGTGCAAAAGCGCAAAAAAGGGCACGGAGGCATGCTGCGAAAATGATAGTGGAAGAGTTATGCGAACAACAATGGGACAGAGAGAGATAAAGACAGATTGAGAGACAACTTCCCATTTATCACTACTTCTCCTACTCCTCTGCATGAGAGGTTGGACAAAAACCGCAGAGCTGTCACTCAACTCGCAGCAGTTTATACCCTTTGGCGACATGTGAACTTGGAAGAATGACAGCCGGGCTGCATTAACACGGACACTCACAAGTGAGCACACGCACATAGGCACACACTAACTTGGTCTACATGAACAATGAATGCTTCCAGTGCTAACTGAGACAAATTGGGATCCGCAATAAATCTAAAGTTTAAATGAGGGAAATGAGGGAAAATAGAGAAAATGCAATAAACAACTCCTGCATCTATTATCAATCATGTGACAGACGTTATTATGTAACTCTCCAATGGATTGAACATGCACTTTACATTTATTTTTATAAATCTTGGGCCAAATCAAATTACTATATTGGATACCTTGAAGGTAAACTGGGAAGAAACAACTGAGTAGTAACATTAAATCTTAATTGTAATTCTAGATTTTGTATTAGAACATCCATCAAAAGTCTTCTAGTGGGGTCTTTATGACTTCTTAGTGGCTTGTGTGGCTTACCAGCACGGTCAACAGTAGCAGCAGCAGCAGCTGTGAAACACAGCTCCTGGAGACAATTATAGTACTTGAATCAGCAAAATGAAGGAATTTTTGATACCAAGAGCAATGCAGCTTAAAACTACAGGAGCTAAACCAAGAAGAAATATGACGAACAGTCAAAGAGTCAAACTGTGTTTACTTCCTCAAGTGACTCACCATGGCCTCAGTGTATGATCTGTAAAGAAGTGCTAGCTAATGAAAGCATGTTTTTCAAAAAGAGAGTGGTGAAGGAGAGTTTTAAGGTGAACATTACAAAGATCCATACCAACGTGGAAACATTCACACAGACATATATATGGTTAAGATATAGTATGATGGTACCATCAGTACCAGTGTTATTGGGAGAGCGTTGGGGTTTGGTGAGGGTGCAGTTGACTTGATTTTATTTGAAAGGGGGGTTCAGTGTCAGAATTTGAAAACCCCCACATGAGAAGTGTAAGATCCGGGAATTTTTCATGTTTTACCCACACCAGGGAGTAAAAATCAGGATATCTTGGACTCTGTTGCAACAATTTTGATCCTTCCTTTTTTAAATCTGACTCTCATAAGTCCCCCAGCTATATGGTGCAATACTAAATTACTGCAGTGCCCCTATAATTGCTTTTGTAGTCTGCAATTTTCTTCCTTCTGGCATATTCTGTACTTGACTTCCCATGTCGAAAAAATGCCACGTCAAGAGCACCATTCGAAGGTAGCAAAACACACTACATCTCTGTAGTTTCCCTCCATGCATGACGTGGATTAAATAAAGAAGGATCTCACACTGTGATCAGTGATCATTTCCAGCCTCGTAAATCTCTCAACAAGGGCTAAACACAACTGTGAGAACCTGACAGAGGAAGCCATCAGATCACACTAGAAATATCCACGGCCACGGCATTGTATATCACCTGGCAACCAGAACTAATCATAACTATTAGAGCATAATACACAGTGACACACCTCTGCAGAACAGCTCACCTGAGCCAAACTTCAGTGCTGGCAGGAACCCACAGGCTGACAAGTGTGATTGACAGCTCCGCAAAGCCAATACAATGGAAACAAACAGCAGCCATGAGAGTTGGAGCAGTTTGAAGCTTACCTGCAGCTTTATTCAAAACAACCCTGACAGCTTCAAACCACACATCTTTCACTTTCACGTGTGACTTTCTGTGGAAAATGTTTTTTTTTTTTCTTCTTTTCTTTTTAACCAGCATGTTTCACATCCAGCAAACAGCATCCATGACCACAGACAAACTCGTCGTCACCTCTGCAGCCTCGGGGCATTGTATCCAAACACAGACAAACACAGACAAGTGCACGGTTATACACAAAGAAACACACACTTGTGCAACATGTGAAACACACCTGCATATTTAACCCCCTCACACCACCCCCGGGTTGCTCGCCCCTGTCCCGAGGGGCTGGGGAGATAAATGAGCTCATGTCAGACACACACACACTGACAGGCATAATGATGAATTACATATATATTAGCACACAGCCCGAGGACTCACTCCTCTCACGTACAGCCACCCACACACACACGGATACAAATTTTCTTGCACCTAAACAGCAACACAACACAAATGGAGTCTGAGTCAGCTGAATTCTTAATGAACACACACGTACACGCACACTTGATGACAGGTATTTCCACTTCAGGAGAGCCACAATGCTGAGCCGTGAGCCCGGTGTCAGTCACTTCCTGTCTGAAGGGGTCAGAGGTTAAACACTCTTCAGTCTCTTTAATCCCTACCACAGAAATAAAGAGACAGTGAGACAGAGCAGAGAAATCACTCGCTGTAACTGAACTGTTTTCGTCTCGTTATCCCTGCAGTCTTTACCCTCTGGTCCCTCTGCGCTACACATGTTCCAAGTAATAGAAACAGCTGGTTATTCAACTTCTTTCACTGAAAAGTTGGAAACTTTTTTGACTTAGAAAAACCAATGCAAGCTCAGACATGAAGAATAGATTTAGAAGAACAGTTTTAAATATTGATTAAAAGTTTAATCAAGAAAACATTTGAAAGATTTTCTGCTTTTCTGTTTAATGTGGCTGTAAATTGAATATCTTTGGTTTGTGGACTGTTGGTCGGACAAAACAAGATGATGTCAGAAGAAACAACATCACAAATGTTCTTTCTTTTTTTTTTTTTGGACATTTCATAAACTAAACGATTAGCCCTAATGTGAACACAGCAGGTCTTGAAACCTTGTTCTGAGTTTTTGCTTATCTCAAAATCGATTTTTATCCTGTCTTTTCCTGCATACCTGAATAATCTTCCATCCATCCAAGCCTAACCTACAAGCAACGCCAGATCGCCACCTGAAATTAGAGCAAGGAGGAAATAATAATTGAAGCAGGTGGGTCATGGTTTGGAGCCCGAGTCAGGGGCTGGAAAGTTTATTGGGGCAGTAGGGCAGGGACGTGTAGCCCATAGATGACGTTGGCAAACTTCTGATACCCATCTGATTTATTTCCACATATAAATGTGGCCCAAAATAGATCTGAAAATTGATTTTTTTTGTTCTAATTGACACATTTATGATAAATATTTAGGTCTGTGCCACATGTGAACACAGTAAACCAGGAGGATGTAAACACAAAATAGAGTCTGTGTGACGAAGGAGGCTAAAACAACGCCATTTTACAGCTGTTCCAGAATATTGTTTTTAAACCACATCCATCAGTTTTGAGTAATTCTCTACAGGATGAGTCAATCCTTTAATCCACCACAAACTCCAGCAGCCTCCTTAATCAACCTCCAATATAACAATAAAGGAATCAATACCTCAATTAGGGCAAATTTATTTACAGGACTGTTCTATTGGATTGGGTTTCTGATCCCTCGATATATAAAATATAGTTCAAATAGGACATTTGGCATCTCTCAGATTCACCAACAAATCTTCACAGAAACTATTTATATTGTTCTGGCAGGATATTGAAACCTTTCAAAGCTGTCTTCACAAATTTCATTAGCTCATGAAGCCTGTAAGCAGATGTTTGCCTGCACTCTATCAAAAGTAGAGCTAGTTTCAGCTTTATTGATGGACTGGGTTGTCTGATAGTTTCACGCACTGCATTCTATCCCCATCACGTGTCAACACATTGGGTAGGCATCAACACTACAGGGTATATTGTCCATTTGTTGATGTATCGCAAAAGCTCTTAAGATACTGACCTGTTTCTTCGCTGTTCAGAACAGCGTCTTCATGAGTTTTCAGTGTGGATTCAGGGTTAAGACCTTGAATGAATGAGCTGACATGCACAAAGAATACAGGCCCAGGTGTGTGACCGCTGCTTCCATCGCTTCAGCAGTCAGTCAGCAGGGCCTCCTCACTAATCCTCCGCCATCACTCAACTGGATCTCAGCTCTAATCTCGCCAGGCCAAAACTCAGCAGAGGGCCGCTCATGTCTTTAAACTGAGAACCTGACAGCTAATCTCGGCCACAACACCCCTGGGTAACCCTACACCCTCCCCGGGGAGCAGCCACAATACCCCCGGGCCACAGCGATGAGAGAAAGACCTCCCGAATATCAGAGACACTTCACACCTTGAGAGAGATGGAGGGATAATATGATGGCTCGCTTTTTGGTTTGGATGCCAACAGCTGTTATAAACACGGGTACAGGCACACTTGTCCGTGCACAAGCTAATAAAAAAGACTACTATAAAAGATACTTTTGTCCTGTGCTATCAAAGCAGCTGAGTGAGTCAATCCAGCACACGCCTAACCTGATGCTTGTTACACAGAACCATCTGAGAAATCGTCCTTGGAAACTGTTCGGAAAAGGGCAGGAACTTTCAAAAAATACTTTTGATTGGATGAACCATCTGTCGATCACGTCTGTCACGCGCTAACTTCAACCAATCAGATCAGCGAACCATGACGCAGTAGGAGAGCCGAAGCCGTGAGAAGAGCAAAAACTTCTTTCCACGATGAAAAGCCTTCAGTGCCGTTCTTTTCTCTTCTTTCAATAAAGAAATACTCTCCAGTTCTGATATAACTGATGCTGTAGCAGCATCTATGCTAACCTCTTTAGGAGCCGCCATTGTTGTTTTCGAATGAACAGTCGCAATCGTCACACCTAAACCACGCCCGTAGCTGCCAGTAGTTCTTCACAGGACGCTGATTGGTCCGAACCACTGTGGTGCAGCCACAAGTGCATGAACTCACAAGGTAAACATACAACCTTGCTATTAAAGAACATTTTCAAGGTTGTTTGCCTGAATATGAGCACCCATTCAGCACCAACTGGCAGGATGCAGCCTACATTACTCTTAAAGAGGCGGACTGGCTTGTTTCCAGCTGTTTAAAAGCATACAATAAGCAGCCCGAGGCTGTCAACTGGACCCGTTATGGCTGATAAGTGTATAGACCCAGACACAATGACCGGCAATCAGATACATGCAGGGAAAACATGTTACATTCATGTTAAGGTCAGGTATATGGGACAGGAAATGTGTGCGGTGCTTTGTCATGAATTATATAGAACTATATGAATTACATATTATTGTTGTAGACCAACTTCAATCTGCAGCAGTAACTGTAGTTCGTTGATATGGCCTGAATTCCTGCCTGATAAACTGCACAGAAAGCAAGAAATCAGAATTAAATGGAAACAAATGCTACTGAATAAAAATGGTTGGTAATAATAATGTATAACTAATTTGTAGTTAATTGGCTAAAACATGCAAAATTACCAGTAATGTCATTGAAGACCTTTTCGTTTACTACAAATCTTTAAAGTCAAATGTATAACCAATGCTATTATTTCTGTATTACTGATCATACTGAAGCTGAAGTACAATACAGTGTAATTGGGTATGTAAATTTGTATTGTTTGCTGCATTTAGTCCCTCCTTGATGTACTGATTTACTTAAATGTGTTAAATGGGGCATGTGTTCTATAAGCGTTGTTTTTTTAACTTGAACATATTTGTACAAAAAACGTACAAATGATAAGAGTGACGATCATGGTGGTCCATCAGTTATGTCAACAACAAAACACACACACATGACTAACTGCTGTCAACCCGTCTGTAGCTGTAGCCAGAGACTGGCGGTGTTCAGGCCATTTGCTAGTTGTAAAAGAAAGAGTTCAAAGGGGCGAGGGGATCATAGTTATTACTCCTTAAAAAAAGTGTGTTGAGAGTATAGAGACATAGGAAAAACAGGGTGAGAGATTCAAGGATTCATAGAGCAATGGAGGTCATGGTTACATAACATGCACCTTAAACCACTCAACCACCAGAGCACCCTGAAAACTATTTTATAACTAAATGCTAAATGTTATGTTATGGGAACATATTTGACAAAATAATCTTGATCCACGAATACACATCAGGTTTCTTCAAAGACAGGCTAAAGGCAGGCACCATTAACGCCATATTGAAATAAATAATATAAAAAATAGTTAATTAAAGCAAGTTTGAATATTGTTCCATTAAGACGATATTAATTCTAAATGTTCATTGGCAGAGGGCCATAAAACCAAACTCAGGCCGGTACATGATTCAAAGAAAGATAAACAACACATATACTGTACGTACACACAAACACACGGAGAAACCTGACTTACCACTTCAGTAGGACGGAAGTATTTTGGGTCCACCTTCACATGTACCACTCCTGTCTCCTGGCAACGGCCAAGCTCCTTCTCATCCTTTCCATCCCACCTGGAAAGACACAAACTTTAGCAGGAAAGAACATTTTCCCACAGCTGCTGGAAGGTTCAGCAGCCCTTTCCTCCGTCTCCCTAATTATTTCTTGTGCAGTTTGTTTCTTTAATGCCTCGTGCAGACAAAATATGTCACCTGTCTTTTTTTCTGAAATCAACACAACAGGCACTGCGAACAGTCACACACACACACACATTCACCAACATGTCAGCGTCTAGGACACAAGAGGGAGGTGAATGAGAGGTGAGACAGAGGAGGGGAGTAAGATGTGGCATTGAACAGGAGACAGAAGTTTCCACAATATAGCCTCCTTCACACATGGAACCTGTAACATTGCTGGCTTCATCCATCTGTAAATCCATTCATGATGGCTCTATTTAAACACGACAGAACTTTCATGGAGAAAGCTGCAATGTTTGTGTGATATTTGGCATCTGGTATATGAGGGAAAGCAGTGGCACTGCTGGAAAACAGCATCAAGTTGGAAAAAATCAGTGGCAAATTTTTTAACTTATTTTGCAAATTAATAACTACTTACCGACGTTTTCTGGGTAAGCAGTTGGTATGGATGAAAGTCGAAAGGGGGACTTAGCTGGTAGTCTGATTACTGTGGTTTTCTGGGGTGTTTTTCATCTTTTGTACTGGACCACAAGATAAAATATTCCTCAAAAAACAGATTTTTATAGGCTTGTCTCATGTGATGTCATCTTCTCTGCATATTTAAATGGGCTCATCCACATTATTTTGTGCCTTATTAAGTTTCATTTTATTTACTTTTGAATAACAAATGATAAATAAATCACTAATTTATTACAGTGCTCTTAAGAAGACGCAAACTGCACATTGAATAACTCTACGAGTGTCCTTTGGGCCTCTACACCTTTATATTAATGTCACGACATTCATTTCAGACTGGAGCCATGTTGGAAGTGTTGGTCCGTCCTATGATTGTTGTGACTTTTGTGGAAAAGTGTAAAATTGCCAAAACATTTATGGAAACGATGTCTGAAATAGGATTGTGTATGTACTTACACAATGGTCTTCCCCACATGTTTGAAGGCCTTCTCCACAAACTCCCTCACACTGTGCACCTCCCCCGTCGCTATGACGAAATCCTCTGGCTCCTCCTGTTGCAGCATCAGCCACATAGCCTGAAAGAGACAAGAGAGACAGAGAGGTTAAATCACCGAGAGATCATAAAGACAGTTCAGCGCTCCAAACTGGACGCAACCCAACTCGGTCCTGACAGACAGGAAGTGAACCTGCGACCTCTGAGTGGGGCAGTCGCCCGTACCTCTGTCCTGACGTCACTGCGGGGGCTCATGGGACAAATACCGTGGGAAAGGAGGACAGAGCGCTCCCAGAGGCCCACTGTGCTGCTGGCACACCAAAAAAAGCACACGTGGCCATGAATGCACATACACCTATGCACACAAACAAATTTGCACACATCTAACACGGTGCAACATCTTAAAAACAACACCGTAAGACAGATGAAAAGTTAAAAGCAAAGTTGAGGAGATGATAAACTTCCAGAAATAAAAGTACGGCGGCATCCAGTTCTGACTTGTGTTCACTATTTCCAACTACACGGAGCAGGCAGTATTATTATTAGCCTATATACCCCAGTGAAAGCTGATAGTCTGGGTCCCTTAATGGACCCAGCACTATATTAAAACAGCCAGCGAGGGCGCCTGTGCGTGGTTCCATAATATTTATGGTGAACCAGAGCCAGCAGGTCAGAGCTGCTGACCTCTGGCACGTCGAGCCTGATTAGAAGAGACTCGTCGGGGACACACAGACAGACAGACAGAGACAGACAGACAGACAGAGACTCACATGTGAAATCAGGACACAAGCAAATACATGTTTAAAGTGTTATATACAGTAAGGGAAGGTATTATTCTGCTTATTGATTTCAGTTCTTACGTATATCTGGTTCGGATTCTTGGCATACTATTTGAGCAAGAAAAGAGAAAAGAAACCAAAGTATGTTAAAATCAAAATCTATGTTTATTTTAAACATGTCATACATGTCAACATACATACAACTGTGACTCCTTAGTGTTACCCCATTTAAGTCCCTGATTCATAATCATGAAACTGAACTGCAGACAGAAACCTCAACGCAAACATGACACTTCGACCGTCGATGCATCAGTACTAATGCTTTTGTTGTGAGACAGTTACAGCTTCTTGTAGTCTTAGTAACATTGGTGACTCCCTGGTGCACAAAAAACAAGGTCTACATGAAGGATACTGACATTTTTGTGCACGTTTTAAAAATCAATGGTAAAAGGAATGGTAAAAGAAGGGTTTTTTGGGAGGGGGAGTGTTTCCTCATTCAAATCTGGGGTCAGAGGACAGAGGGTGTTGTTGTATGCTGTACAGATTGTAAAAAGCCCCTTGAGGCAAATTGTGATATTGGGCTATATAAATAAAACTGACTCTTAAAAGAAGAATTCAAGTGAACTGATCAGATGAAGAGATAATGATGAACAAGTGCTCACAGAAGTTACGGTGAACATCAACGCTCCAACTCCTCATGAAGCTAAGGGACACCTTTTACCTTTTCTGTTGTATGGAAAACTATTTGTGCAATGAAGTTTTAGCCACGCTGCTAACCACTAGTTCTGTTCTGGCCTGCTGTAAATGTGTCCACAAAGTTGCTGTCTGTCTCGCTCCCCGAGGAGCACATCAGCACAGTTTATGTGCTCTACTTGGATTTGTATTAAATGGTGTGTGTGTTTTTCCGTGTGTGTGTGTGTGTGTGTGTGTGTTCCATCCAGCCACATCAGGATGTTTTATGTGATACAGTTGGACGGAGCAGAAGCTGGCTGTCTCCCTCTGCACATTTAGCAGATTCCCTCTGCAGTAGTACTCATACGTGTGTACTTCCCAGCAGCAGCCCCTAGAAGCCTCAATGCTCATTACACCCCACACAACAAAAGCACATGACGAAAACACCCTCTTGATGAGATTTAGATCTTTTATTTGCATAAGTAGACATTTTTGCCATAGTGCTGCTAGAGCAAATGTCAAGGTGTCGACAAAATGTTAGGATAAATGCTACGAGAGCCATGAATATCCACTTCAAATTTAATGTAAATCCGACCATTTTCTTTTAGGTACTTTTTCAGGAATTAAGGTGTCAATCAAGGAGGAAATTTTGATAGAGATTTTTGGTCAGAGTCAAGAAAATCAGAAGAAATCATCTTCTGGAGACCATGAGGATAACATTTCTTTTTATAAAATAATATATACATTTTCATGGCAATATGGCCATTAGATATGTTGCGTACAAAGGAAAGCTTACGGAGTGTCCAAAATGACAAACGTTCATCCTCTGGGGAGCAGGAATGCGTTCATTATACTTCATGGCATACTTCATATTTTCAGATGACAAAGTGTCAACCATAAAGCGTGACGATATTTTGTCCTGCTGCGTAAAAGACACCACTAATCAGCCTGTCTCACCTCAACAAGGTAAGTTGTGACACTCTTGTGTACTGTATGTGCCAATTGCGGTATTGTATAAGCACATGCTCTGAAACACACTCATACACACACACACACACACAAACGCACACTCCAGGACTGATGGAATGCTCCTCCTCAGGGAGGCAAGCCCGTCCTATCTCAGGATCGTTCAGGGTCACCTGACCGCTCAATGCTGATGGCTCCCCCAAGCCTGACCTCTCACCCTGCGGCCCCTGATGAACCCACCAGATTCTCACACTGCTACATAAGCCAATAAAAGCACGTCGGTGTATAACTGACAGCGGAACAAACAAATCTAAGCATGTTTTGCATCACAGCACCATCTGAATCTGTGTTTCCAATTGTTCCCCTGTTTTGTACTTGTGCAGTTGACAGGAGAATTCAATTATCTTATAAAACCAAATTTGTCTTTCTGTCAGTTTATTGCTTAAAGGGGCCCTGTGGAGTTTTCATGCAAACAAACAAAAGTTCTGTTTACAGTCAGTGTGTATCCTCGAGGTGTAACAAACCAGTTGAGTTAATTTCCTTCCTCATAAAACATGCCTTTGCTGGAGTATTGTTGCATATCTTGGCGTGTTACCGCCACCCATAGATCCGTGGAATAGTGTGACACCCATGGGTAGGACTGTGTGTCACTCACAATTTGGATAATTGATTAATCTTTTAATACATTTTTCAAGCAAAACGGTAAATATAAGTTGACATTTCAGATTCTAAAATGTAAAGATGTTTCTGCTTTTCTCATTGTAAATGGAACATCTTTATGTTGTGGACTTTGGACAGACAAAATATGCAATTTATAGAAACAAGTAAATTAGAAGTAAAATTCTGGCCATTTTCTAGATCAAACAATTAATCTAAAATGAAAAATATCATTAGTTGCAGCCTGAAATACTGAGACTGTCCTCCCCAAAAATACGACTGTATAGGTCGCCTGTGCAAGCAGCTTATTACGACCCATATTTAAGTTAATTGTTAGGTGCAACCTAGAGGAGCAACAAAGTCCCCGTAGGGAGGAGGTCGGGGTGGATGGATGGGTCAACAACATCGGAATTTCACCCAGGAGACCGCTGTTCGTGTCCCGTGTGAAACCAAAAGTCAACATTCACTTAGTTACATAGGTTAACCATGACGACGAAGGTCCAGTACGCCTACATACACCGATCAGCCATAACATTCTGACCACTGACAGGTGAAGTAAAGAACATTGATTATCTCCTTACAATGGCATCTATCAGTGGGGGGGGATATATTAGGCAGCAAGTGACATTTTGTCCTCAAAGTCGATGTGTTGGAAGCAGGAAAAATGGGCAAGCGTAAGGATGCGACTTTGACAAAGGCCAAATTGTGATGGCTAGACGACTGGGTCAGAGCATCTCCAAAACTGCAGCTCTTGTGGGGTGTTCCCGTCTGCAGTGGTCAGTACCTACCAAAAGTGGTCCAAGGAAAGAAAACCGGTGATGCGCGTGGCCCGTGTGGTCCGATCCAATGGAAGATCTACTGTAGCTCAAATTGCTGAAAAAGTTAATGCTGGTTCTGATAGAAAGGTGTCGGAACACACAGTGCATCGCAGTTTGTTGCGTATGGGGCTGTGTAGCCGCTGACCGGTTAGGGTGCCCATGCTGACCCCTGTCCACCACCAAAAGCGCCTACAATGGGCACGTGAGCATCAGAACTGGACCACGAAGCAATGGAAGAAGGTGGCCTGGTCTGAAGAATCACGTTTTCTTTTACATCATGTGGATGGCCGGGTGCGTGTGCGTTGCTTACCTGGGGAAGACATGGCACCAGGATGCACTATTGGAAGAAGGCAAGCTGGCAGAGGCAGTGTGATGCTTTGGGCAATGTTCTGCTGGGAAACCTTGGGTCCTGCCATTCATGTGGATGTTACTTTGACACGTACCACCTACCTAAACATCGGAGCAGACTAAGTACAGCCCTTCATGGAAACGGTATTCCCTAATGGCAGTGGTCTCTTTCAGCAGGATAATGCGCCCTGCCGCACTGCAAAAATGGTTCGTTTTGGAAGTCATTGACAAACAACCTATTCTGTTGTTTATGCTGGAGGACTTGTTGGAAATATTACACTATAATATTTAAGAAAACATAAACAATAAAGACCACAGATCTAGCCTGAGAATTTAATCAGAGGTGAATTCACATTCTGCCATTTTAGAATAATTTAACCTTTCCCTTCTCGATGTGAGTCGGATTAATTCCACTGGGGAACAGTGAAATATCAAACACTGACATCTACACTGTAATACTGTTTTGATCATCTGACTGGCTGATTATTTGAATTTGTAATGAAGCGGGCTCTTTCCCTTTTCCTGCGGACCACACTGATGAATGTGAGGCCTGTAGCAAACTGGACGGCGGTGATGATGGGAGTTGGGAACGCAGCTCGACTTCTCTTGCAGCCAGAGAAAATGTTTACGACAGGAGCTGAGTGATATGGCCTCTGCTGATTCTTAACCAGGAAATGTGATAAATAATATGATGTGTATTTTTCTGCTCATTGTAGTGGGAATTAAGCTCAGAGAAATCACGGGAGACTGTGGTTCATTCCTCTCAGCCTGTTCAGCGATAACAGCAAGGGGAGAGTACTGGCTTCACTGTGGGTATTCCCACATTTAACTCTCATCTTTTTCTCAAACTCTTGTACATCAGCCCACCCTTCTTTCCCTTCCTCCTTTTACCTTTTGCCCCCTTCCTCTTCTCTTTTCCCCTCTGCTGCCCCTCCTCCCTCCTCCCTCCCTCAGGATTGCTCTGCTTCATTAGCTATCTGATAAACAGCTCAGAGGTTCAGTCCTTCACACTGAACCCGCACCTTCCTGTTCACATGGCCACAGGATGACCCCCATCACACACTCCACTCCAGCTAAGAGACACATACTGACCCCTGCAACCACCCGCAACTCCCTTCACCTGAATAATATTCTGACACACACAAGGGGAAATCTAGTGACCAAAGTTCAAACAATGTGTTTACCCAAACTTGCTAAACTTCTTTGCTAAGTCTAAATGTCTTATTATTAAAGTAGGGTTGGGCAATTAGACAATATATACTCTTAGAAATTTGCCATACTGTTTATATTGCAATGAGCAGGACTGTTTATAGTGGATTTGCAGGATTTTCACACCAATGTGATGAAGTATCTGTCAGATATTTGTTATTAGATTATTCATTTCCACCTGCTTATTTCATCCATAAACAATTTGTCAACTGACCTTGTAAAACCTGAGTTTAGTTCTTTGAATGTCCATCTTTCAGTACTAAATTATGTAGTAATAATATTTTTCAACTTTACTTTAGTTTTGTTACTTTTTTTGATTTCATTCATTTACTGATCGACAAAACGCGCCAATCGAAGGGATAAGATGATAAAGTGACAACACTTATTTCGAACATGGTCCCAGAATGTTCAAAGACAGCCATAAAACATGTAACATAAATGAAACAATAGAATTAGTCAAAAACAACGAGAAAAAAAAAATCCAAATAGTTTCAATTAGGATTTTAAATGAATCAAATGCTGAATGTCTAAATTTGTAATTTTCCAAATAAAACTTCAAACAGCAGTCACAAAGGTTAGGCAATTTATAATTATATCAAATAGAAAAAATGAGCAATTCTTCACAAATCAGAAAATTTGAGGATGCACATTTCTGTAGAAAACAGAAACGGTCACTTTAATACAGTAGGAGTTTTCATGGCTTCAGCATGCAGCTGTGGTGGCTGCCACTTCTTTTTGACTGAAAGTGTTTTATATTTAATACTTTCCATATGCCCCTGTCAGATAGAGCACAGATAGAGCACAAACCAAAGCTACTAGACTGCGGGAAAACCCCTGGTACAATCCAAAGGCGGCCTGCTGACTCGGAGTACTCCTAGGTCACACAGTGCACTCTCACCACTGGGAGACCAGTGGCTGCAAACACACGGCTTCAACTCTTTTTTACTTATGCCTAACATCTGCTAATGTGAAGGTAACAGAATGCCTGTAGATTAATTTGTCCTTGATTACAGAACAGCATCTCAGAAAAGATAATGTTTGGATGTTTTCTGGCATACAAAAAACTTATCTGGACCTCCCTCCTCTGCAGCCAGCTGACCCCCCTCCATCGTCCCCTTTCCCCCCGTGTCTCGCCTCCCTCCCAGCGTCCCAGGTTGTTACGGCCCCTCGGTCCTCCGTCTCTGGCTGCTTGACTACAGCTGACATGTGGAATGGCTCACAGTAAACACTTAATGGAGCTGCTATTATGGCTGCAGAAAGCCATCAGCCCCAATCACTGCCTGTTAATGCCATTAACCCCAGGGTTTCACACACACACACACAGATGCATGAGGACACAGGTATCCACATATGGGCAAATGCACAAAACACACACACACTTTCTGCCTCACTCACACATGCAAACAACATGACAAAGCTGCTTTTACATGAAACCACGAATGCACTTATGCAGGGATTCACTCAAATTCCTGCACAAATAGAAACAGAGCTTTAAGTTAAACATCGTACATTTCAAACAGATATAGTATAAAAGGATTGGCCACCTTTAATTTCCAATCACTTAAAACCACCTAAGTCTGTCTGAATCATTGCGGCTTTGCCAACAGACGTTAAAACTTGGGCCCTGATGGTAGGGCTGAGAGTTTTTGGAGAAGATGCAGGTTCATGTCTTCCCCACTACAGAGCTCGACCAGAGCTGGCTTTTCCAGATCATTACCAGCTTAAGAGGTTCTCAGCTCTGTTCCACAACATGCTTGCACAGCTGCCAGACAAGAATGTTAAAGCCTGAAAAATAAGAAGAAAAGTGTTCTTATTTTGGCGGGGGCCAGAGGGAAGCCTTGAATTGGAGCAGACGCAGCTCGGGCCTGCCAGCCCCACCTCATACCACTGATAATGAGATTAATGACCTGCACACAGAGCTGTGATACCAGACATTTGTGTGGATATGCGTGTGCAACATCACATTTGGGCTCAAACACGTCATAAGTTGGTGTTATCGACTGGTGTTTTCAGACCCACATCTATCAAGGCCACTACTTCCCAGATACACTGGCAATCATCTGCAGCCATCATGTACTGAGATTAGGCAAATAGTATTGAAATTGCGACTCCAGAGTGACCTAGGCCCAACAACTGATACCAGACTGAGACCAGATAACCTCCTACTACTGTAGATGTTTACATATGACTATATTTAACTTCAAATTCATCACATTTCTAATTATATATACAGCTTTATTTGCATCACAACAATGCAGAGAATGACAAACGCCATGGGTTACTTCCTCTACGTTCTCCTACACAGATCTCAATCTTGATTCCCGTTTTAGTTTTTAAAATGGTTGGCCAATGGTTGGATGCCAATCCTATCCTTATACAAGTACAGACAAATACTTTGCACTTGTTATGGTTGTTTGTAGGTCTTTATGTTAATAAATCCCATGGATTTGGTTGTTTTAAAGGTATTTCTCTATGGTTGATTTGGGTCAGAGGTGGAGGGTTTCTTCACCCCATAAGGCCAGCTAAGGGTGGGGCATAACAGCTGCTTTTTGTATTCTTCTTCCAGAGAACAGTGTACAGCATAATGCAAGCTGTCGGCAACCTTCGGCCTTGCATTTACACTAAACAAGCTTTTTTTCACACCCAAAAACATAGCTTTGGAATAATGTGGTCCAAAGTGGATATACACAAATGAGGCAAAATACAGTTTCCCAAAATTATGACATACTGTATGCCTTCACGTGCACAATTGCTACTGCAGAAGAAATCTTAAGAAATCAACATCCTGTCTTCTGCAGTCATTTTTGTGACTTTTGCCTTGGTAAACTGTGAACATTTAAGAGCCATAATCAAATTACTATTTCATAGAGAAATCTGATTTGTGGGTGATTTATGTGCCATTACCGGTTTGGCAGAGAACAAGTGAACGCATTTACACTGACAGCAGAAGCAGAGATGTTTGCGCTGTTCACGGTCGGCAGTCGCCCCCTCTGACAGATGAAGGTAGCCTGTGTGAATGTAGAAGTTATTCAGTCTCAGTACACTAGTGTGAAATGTGCTATGACACAGCTAGCGAGAGATATGCAGGGTGGTGGCTCACCATGGGTCCCGTGTTAGCAGAATGATCGATGTTTAGTGGACCCTGGTCGGCCCATTGTCAGCCTGATGACTGAAAAAGATTTCATGGAGCAGAGGCTTGTGTGTTTGCTCTTCTTTTTTTTCCCCCCTAGAGTGGAAGTCTATTGTCGAAGCAGCGGATAACAGCACAGCCCAGAAAAGATGTCCAGCTTCCAAGATTTTTAGACTATAACCTCTATTTTAAAAGGCAATCAATGACTATACTTAATATGAAACAGGTTCTACAAGATACCTTGGACATATTTCTTGGAAAAAGCGCTTAAAAAGTGCCAGAAGAAAACGCAGTAATGGCGGCTTGTTAACTTTTGCCTACAACCTGGATTTGTCTATAGTGGTTCAGATGTCACAATTTGAACTGTGCAAAGACAAATTTCAGGCACTGCTGCTTTAAACAACCGGTCGAGGCAGATGACCGCCCACCCAGAGCCTGGTTCTGCTCGAGGTTTCTGCCTGTTAAAAGGGAGTTTTTCCTTGCCACTGTTGCTTGTGCTTTCTCTTGGTGGGAATTGTTGGGTCTCTGTACACATAAGGAGTCGGTCTAGACCTGCTCTTTATGACAAAGTGCCCTGAGATAACTTTATGATATGGCGCTATATAAATAAAATTGAATTGAATTGAATTAAAAAATGTCTCACATAAAATTCTTAATGAATTGCAATTTTGAGCTGCAGTTTAAACCAGAATCAGGATCAGAATCAGGTTTATTGCCAAGTAGGTTTATACACATACGAGGAATTTGCTTTGGTATTTTGGTGCATAACAATAAACATAGTAAGTAGCAAGTACTGCAAGTCAAGAAGCATAAATAGAAAATAGAAAATTGAAGATAAGATATGAAAAAATGTTATAAAAAATAAAATAAAAAATAGCTTGTAATTTCTTTAATACATTTACAGGAAAGTAATACAAAGTTAACTGAGTGAGTGGTTGCAGCTTCATTTCCCACCAGTTTCTGCTTAACTTCTGCTGACCATGCCGACTAGTTTTTGCCTAATTTCTGTACAATAGAGCTCTCTAGCAGGCAACAACAGAGTGGCGCTATCTTTTCATTGCATTTTAGTCTTTCACCGTCATCCACATTCTTTTTTTGGCAATGAGTTGATCGCCGTCAGCTGTTTATTGGCAAGTCTCTTGGTGGGCCCCTTAAGCGATGTAAGTGTTGTTAAGTGCACCTCTACAGGGATATAAAAGTTTATGTATGTTTAAAATTAAGCTTTATTTATAAGTTGAAAATATACAACTGTGTATAAATGTGTTTGCAGGGAGGGCACTGTCATTTGTGTTTGCATACTTACGTAGAACAGGTTTGGGTGTGAGCTCTTGGAGAGAAGAGACGAGATGAACATCTTCCGTATCATGTATTACATTAACAGCCATTTGAGACAAGTGGGGATTGTTGTCACCTGAGCGAACAGAGTGTGTATATAGTCATATATGAGTGACTGACAGCACATTGTGTGTGTGTGTGTGTGTGTGTGTGTGTGTGTGTGCGTGCGTTTTAAACAGCATTCCACAGCAGAGCAGGATAATGCCAAACACCGGATTAGAGAGGAATGGACACGTCTGACAGCTTCCTCTGAAACTCTGCACTCAAAGGATCCTTTTGTTCTTTGAACGTCTTTGCTGTAACACACACACACACACACACACACACACACACACACACCCCACGCCACGCCTCCCCTTTGGGCTGTGACAAGGTGCTTGTAACTCTATCAATATGCAAAGTGGCATCTCATAAACCAGGCGATATGGGTCCGCCCTGCTTCTCTAAACAGCATATCACATAACAACTCCACAGCACTGCCAACACAACACTGACACACAATCCAAACATTTTGACACAGCAGAGTGGGACAGGAAGGAGAGGCACTTTCATTCCTCTTCCCTGTGGCTTCTGATTACGGCTGGGTATTAAACCTCAATACGATTTGAGAACCGACCAAAAATGTGTCCGTATCAGGTATCAGGAAAGTGTCGAGTGTTTTTGCAACTTGACACGTCGGGCATCGAACAGCATGAAATTAGTGGTCAGATTCAGTGACCGTTTAATCTTTGATTAGATATTTCTGGATCTAAATCGGGAAACTTCTCTAACTTTGGAATCTTTTTTTAGGTCAAATTCTAATATACAATATTAAAAGTGATACACTGAACATATACTGGCATATTTTGTTGAATGGGAAAAAAAAGAGATTTAAATGTGTTTATATTCACCAAACTACGGTTTTAATTTGGTGTCTGTGCCAAATCTAAGGTATCATACTCAAAAAATGTAAAACAAAACCTTTGATAGACAACAGATAAAACAGATTCAGAGATTTTAAATTAAACCACACATACTTCTACTTAACCTTAACAAAAGCACAAGGTGTAAATAATAAAGGCTACTTGATTGATAATTACATGTTGAAGAGAAAAATAACAATTGAAGTACAGTTAAGATATCCCAAAAATATTTTTAGTTAGTAATATATTTTTATCTATTATAAACAAATAATTACTTGGAATACTATAGCCAACCAACCAAATCATCTTTTTTATATTTCTGTGTTTTCATACCTTTAAAATAATAAAATACTGGTTTTACTGTACTTGAGCGCACCAGACTAAATGAATATTTGGGACGAAACTTTGACGAATATTTTAAAAACAAAACCAAATATATGCAACCTTTATATTCACTACAAAATAATGACTTGTTCCAACTTGTTTGTATGTCCTTGACCAATAAACAAAGCTAATTACAAAGAATCACACAAACCATATATTAGAGTTAGTGTCCTTGAAATAACACTACAGTATGTGCATTAGGTCTTTTGATACAAAAACATCTCTTTCATGAAATTATGTTGCATTAAGCAGTATTTCCCGCGACACTACTCATAAATAGTTCAGTTCGCACACTGGGCTCTGGTGATCGCCCATAACAACGTATACAACACAACACAAAACTCATGGGTTTCTCAAATTGAGCCCGCAGAGACGTTCAGTCTGAGGCTCAGTGACTAAGTCCTGCCACGGGTTATAAACCAGCACAGATAAACCAGCTGGTAAAAATAACCTTTAAATGAATCTCAGTTTAGCACAATGAAGGCCGACAACCTTCCAACCGGGAGTCAGAGGGTCCAGATATCAAGTCGGAAAGCAGATTAAAAGCACTGAAATGGAGACTGGTGGGCTAACATTCCTGGAGTTCCTGACTTCATCGAATTACGTTTCCTTTCCAACATATTTTATGTGACTACTCAGTTACGTTTGACTACAATCTTTCTTCTCATATAAGGACTGGACTTTTTTATTTTTTATTTCTGTCTGCCCCGCATCCCGCAATCCCTGATGGTCTTGTAGTGAGTCAGTAAAGGGCAGGGGGTGGATTTGGCAGAACCGCGAACCAGACCAGACCGACAATACCATACCGGAACAAACCAAAATCAAACTGGGCTAAAGCAGGCAAGGCCAAACAAGTCAGGGGCAGAACAGGCCATATCAGGCCCCTTTCCAACCTGATTCTGCATAAATACAAGGAAGAACCATCATTCAATTTAGGTCTACATTTACACACACACACACACACACACACACACACACACACACACACACACACACACACACACACACACACACACACAGACATGCTAGTACGCACAGCTAACTTTCCCAGGCTCCACCTCAGGGAGCACACATCATCCAAATGGCTGCTATGGAGCTGTGATTTTTAGCAGAAGTGCTTTTTTTTTCTTTTACCGAGCCCCCTATTTTTAGAGATGGCTGAAATTATTAAACCCCCTCCCCTTCACCCACCCACATACGCACACTCTTCACCCCCCCACCCCCCCACCCCACCCCCCTTCCCTCTCGTTGTGTTTTGACCAAAAAAGTCAGAGACTGCAGCGCTTTTCCTTGTTAAACACAGGCAGTCTGGACGTCGAGTCGAAGACAGACGAGGCTATATTTACAGTCTGACTTCACCCCGAACGCACATACACACGGAGACACATGCACAAGCTGCTGTAACATGGTCAGGGATGACGCAGAGACGACCGCACCTCGGCGTTGTCTGTTTCACTCTGACCACATCCTGCTGGCCGAGCCTCACAGCAGCGGTCAGCCTCGGAAGATGCTCTTCTACAGACAACAGCCTGTTACCCTGAAGGGGTCACAAAGTCTGACGGAGGAGGGAGATTTCAGTCGATCATAGTGAGTCCAAAACATTTCATTCACACACTGCTGCTTCTGGTGGATCCCCAAAGTATTTTAAATCAACAGTGTCCAAGGGAAAGACAACTTAAAGGAACACACCAACATTTTGAGGGTTTTTACTCACTAGAACGCAAAATCATTGCTGTCAGCCTAACTTAGCACAGGATATAGTGTACAGTATTTATTTTGTTTTTATTTTTATCTCTAAAAAATACCTATACTTATTAAAAGAAGCAGATAAATCTCCCCCACCCAAAAGTTGTTGTATTCTCATGTTTCAAGAAGGTCCTGACTGCCACAGTTTACAGTAAACAGGGTCCTTTGGCGACAAGAACAGCTAAGAAACTGTCCATTTATGGAAAATACAGAATAACACTGGGAGAAAATGCAAATGAGCTGCTTATTTAAATGAAAATCTGTCTAATCAAGCTCAAAACAAGAAATGGTTGAAGGAATAGTTCAACATTTTGGGAAATACTGTAGGTTTATTTGCTCTCAGATGAGAAGATCAATTCCACTCACATGTCTGGGAGCTGGAGGTGATTAGCTTAGCTTAGCTTAAAGACTGGTAGCAGGGGGATCTCTCTAAAGTTCAAATATACGCCAAAGTCTCTAAAGCTCAAGGTGTATCTTGTTTGTTTAATCTGTAAACAAACACAAGCATTTAAAATGACAATTTATGGTTTTAGAGGGAGTTACATGCTGGAAGTATTTCTTGGCGAACAACAGCTGGGAGCAGTGACTTTCCAGAGTCTTATAATCACAGTGAGGTTTGCCAGGTCTGGTGCAATCATGCCAGTACAGAGACCCATACCAGAGCCTATGCTCACCACCCAGATCTGGCAACCCGCACCAGAGACAGAGACGCTGCACATAAGTACTGAGCGGACGGATAAATTGTTTGCTTGACTACTGCTCAACTACAAAGTTTGAGCTAAAAGTGGTGTTATTAGCTTCTGATTTCCACCCAGATTCTTGTTTTATGCATTTTTTAAAATTCAATTATCACCCTTTTTTAAATACTCATAACAAACACTGAGCAGATGTCTAATCAGCCAGAATAACTGAAAACACCTGTGTGGGTGCACAGAGCCTTTAGGCAATCATGCTTTTATCCTAAAAGCCAGAAAATGAGATTTTGCTGCAGCTAAAAGCAGTGTCTTTCAATTATAATGACTCACATGTACTTGACAGGCTTTTTAAGGGGATTGGTAAAACAAACAGAAAGGATGCACTCTTTGGAACTTCTGTCAACGGCAGAAAATCTCTCCTCTTGTGAGCATTCAACCGTAACAACTGGGCTTTTTTTATGCAGCAAGAAAGCAGAGTTAGCCAGACTGCTCCAGTCTTTAAACTGTTGTTTCTTTCTCGTCACCAGAATTTGGTGAAATACTGTGTAGCAGACACGGTTGACTCTGGTGCAAATCCCTTTCTTCAATACATCTTTGATAATAAGCTGTCACTATGTCATCTTGTTGGATTTTCTGTGGAAGATTTCTTAAATTTTGGTAGGACATCTTGGCTTTTAACACAGTTCTTCTTCTGTTGTTTGCCAAACACACCACTGTTGCCGCTGATGAAAACATTAGAGGAGGTTTCTTTGGCTAAGACAGCACCAGTCTTAATAGTTTTCATCACCACCCTGCTTTAGTGATGTACCACAACAATATCTTACAGATCGCAGACAGATATAGTCTGACGAGGCAAAAAAAACCACACCTCAAGCTAACGTTAATACCATCAATCAAGCCTGCAACTGTTCCTTTGATATTATCAGCGTGTTTGTACATCTAAACATAGCCACATGCACGGGGAAGTCCACAAATTCACACACGCACGCACACACACACTTGAACTTGACAGTGACCTCCAGCTCTATGAACAGTGACTCCTCAGTAAACAATCTTTCCATGTTTTCACCAGAGGAAGGGAAGGGGTCCCACAAAGACTGTCTTTCACTATTTAACCCTAAAACACACACTGCAAACTAAATCGCCCATGCACGCACGCACGCACACACACACACACACACACACACACACACACACACACACACACACACAGGTTGGGCCCAGCTCCATGTAACGTGGAAAGGACTGCTGATTCTTGGAGCTCAGCGATAGCGTAATTTTTACACCGTGAGAACATGAGAAACACATTTCTCAAGGGGGGGGGGGGCAGGAACACACACATCCACACACACCAGTTAAGTTAGTTAAATATAGCAGCTACATGCTAATCTGCCATGGCTGGGTTATGTATAGGCAGCATACAGGGGCTAAAGAGGATGTGAAAGGTGTTTAAAATAGTCGCGTCAGATCTTCTGGACTTTATTTAACGTACTGTAACCAAGTATTACATACATACACACACACATGTGTGCACACAGATCCTCGGCTGTCAGAGAGAGGGTATCAATAGCAGAGGAACGAGTGATGGCGGGGCAGAAAAGCAGTTTATTTATTTTGCCCTCTTTGAACAGGCAGGAGGAAAAACAAACATCCTCAGGAGGAGGAGGAGAGCGACGTGAACGCTGCCTCTCGACTTAACGGACCCACTGACTGTTTGGATTTACTTGCATATCTCTCACCATGCACCACTAACTGCCTGCAGAATGTAATATCGCAACATCCTAGAGAGGGAAAAATGTACAGTCGAAAAATTCCAAAGGGGGAATAGTGGACCACTACGGGATGTGATGGGGAACAGGGGATCAACTAGTACATTCCATTAGTGGTGAAACAATTGGCTGCTTAACTGATTAGTCAATTGACAATTTTGTCAACATTAAGTACAATTGCTGAAGTCATTTATCAAGAAAAATGTCACTCGTTCCAGCCACTCAAATGTGAGGATTTGCTGTTTTTCTCTGTTTTGTATCGTTGTAAATGGAATATCTTTGGGTTTTGGACAAAACAAATACTTAGAAAACATCACCTTGGACTCCGGACATCGAAAATTGCATTGAACTTTTTTAGTATTTGTGTTAATTCAATAGAATAGAAAAATAATTGACAGATTAAGTAATAATGAAAATAATTGCTTGTTGCAGCCCTAAGTTCTACCTATCTCATTATGATAACTGTTTGAGACTTATTTTATACATTAAAATGCACTTTGACTGCAAAATTGATATCCATTTTTTGTATTTTGATAAATATTTTCTCTTCAAATCAGTTCAATTTTAGGTTCTCAGTGTGTTTCACTTGGAACAATAATCATATCTGTTTCGGTTCAATCTTTCAGAAGAAGTGAGGGGGAAGTTTAGTTGTATTTAGATCATGATCAATCAATCAATCCTATAAATCAATTCTGAATTAAACTATGTAAGTAAAGTAAAAGTAAACTATGTCAGGTGATAACCCCTCCCCCCTTGCTACCTACAATCAGTGTAAGTCACGCCCATAAGTGGGACAATCACACTGACTGCTCTCAAATGCTGCAGAATTTTTGCCAATTCTGAGCTCATCCTTTCAGTCAGTATCAAGTGTTATACATCACATGATTCAGGGGAACCTACCCTTTCATTCTGGAGCAGTGTAAAGTCACCATCATGCATTACCTTTGTGTGAGCATACCATATTTGGTGTATTTGGTGGTATTTGATGGACGGCTGTGGCACAGAGGGTAGTGCGGTTGTCCATTAACCCCAGGGTTGGTGGTTCAATCCCACCTCCTACTGTCCAAATGTCAAAGTGTCCTTGGGCAAGACACTGAACCCTAAGTTGCCCCCAGTGGAGGCCAGCGTGGAGGCCAGCATGGCAGCTGTGTCCCCATTGGTGTGTGTGAATGACTGACTTAGACTACTGTTAGAGCTTAGGTTACTGATACAACGCTTTGGGAACCGTTTCAATGGTTGAAAAGCGCTATATAAGTAAAAGTCAATTTAACATTAAAACTAAATTTAAAAAACAGTGAAAATATCTTATTGAATAACTCCATAGTCAATCTGGGAATTTTTGTTTTTTCAATGTGAAAAGTTGTATTTAGGTGCTTTGGAACACCATGTGAAGTTTGGTCAGCGAGTTACAGCCATTTATTAGATGTTGTCCTTGGCGTTTTTTCAGTAGACAATGTGACAATATATACACTTTGGTGTCTTTATATTTAGGTCAACATCCCCTCTGAGAGTAAATATCAAACTGTTATATACCATTAGAAGACAACCAATCGGTCTTCATATGCACCATAAATCGGCCCTGATTGTCGTAAATGCACCATACACCACACAGACACAATTTAAAGCTCGTCTCTATCATAAACGGTTCCAAAGTTATTTAATGTTTTGTAGAACATGTTTAGCGCAGCATCGATGCTAAGCTCGATTCTAAAGGGTTAAAAGTCAAGATTTAAACAATATAAAGTAGTGACCTTAATGCAAGGGGAATGGAAGAGAGGGTGCGTTTTGTCATTTTTTCCAACGGGGAGATCGAGCCCCGAGTATGTGTGACGTGGAGATAACACCATACACAACACAGGAAGCAAATAGTACGTATGTTTTGTTATCAGCGATAGTGTAATGTGATTGGCTGCAACAGAAAGTCTGATAGCAGGAGATAGATGTGGTTTGAACTGTGGGAGTTTTAATATTTTTAGTCTTTCCACGAAACCTGCCATGGGAAACTGGAATCAGACAGACCAGATGAACGGATGAGCGATGTTTGTTTGTAGAATGAAAAGGGAAGAAAGGAAAGAGTGAGGAGAGTCAGAGATTCAATGGAAGTAAAAAAAAAAAAAAAAAAAAAAAAACTAAAGTGAGGAGAGTCACACTTTTTCAAGGTTTAAGTGAGAAACCAGAAGCAGGGAAGAGAGTAAGGGGGTGGCGAGTTAACTGTACGGGTGTCAGTCCAAGCTGTCTTTGTGAATTGAATTTCCAGACTTCCTCGCCGGGTGAAGTTTGAACTTTGACCCAGAATCACATGACTCCTGACCTCGAGGCTGAAACCAGGAGCAACACTGCTACAAGAAGATTCTGTTAAATCTGTACATGCTCATAAAGGCTCCACTGCTTTTCGTCAGTCAATCAGAACAATGCCTGCTTTCCTCTTCACAGCTGTGTGTGTATGTGTGTGTGTGTGTGTGTGTGTGTGTGTCTACGCTGAGCTCAGTCTCTCTGCTTAGAGTACGGTTCCAGCCGCAATGATCTCATATGCGATGCTATCAGCCTGTTTACTGCTTCTCTGCTTCTCTGCTCCCCTGCGGCCACTACATCGCTTACAAATTGGACAATCAAGAGCAGGTGTGTGTATGAGATGCGAATGTGTGTGTGTGTGTGTGTGTGTGTGTGTGTGTGTGTGTGAACGACTAAAGCAGCCCAGTTTCAGTCTCCCTCTCACCCTCATCCTCAATTCTCCACTGCAGGTGGAAAAGCAACTCCTCCCCCAGTAAAAGCAGGGTGACGCCCAGCCTGTAAACTTTAATGGTATTTTGTCACATATTTAAGAAAGCTGTTAGTGTATTTATGGAAGTACAGAGGCCACGGGCCCTCTGTGGGCTGCCGTCTAAACGAGGACCATGTTGGATTGATTAGGCAGTGTGCGAGGAACTACAGGGCAGTAATCATTTGACACCAACACTTGGAGGGCAGTTACACTGCAATCAATGGAGGAAAAAAAGATAAGAAGCCATTTTCTTTACATGTGGGCGTCAGTTTTTTTTCTTTTTTGATATAGTCAACAGTTTAGGTTAGTGACACAAAACTTGCCAGATGATGATGGCTCACAGTGGCTCAGCGTAGAGGTCTTCATGGGTCCAGTCGGCTCTGAGAAACAGAACCCCAACTGGGTTCTATAGTCAATAGTCAAGTGGATCTGAAGGATCTGCGTGTGCTCACTATCAGCTCTGATCAAGTGGTACGTTTTATTATTATTATCACTGTGGGAGAAAATGTTTTAGGAAATCAGTGGCCTGTGTAAAAATATATGCTATTAAATAACAGTTAGTTTTGGAGAATTGGATTCAGAGATAGTAAAATCAATCAGAAAATGATCTTCTGTAGCCCAGTTAACTATGTCTTATTGTTGATGCAGGAGGTGAAAATATGACTGTCCATATTATATATAATATGTCCATTTTGTGGGCACCCATCCCAGTTCAACCAAATTTCATAATGCAGCTAACTACCAATAATCCTTGTTTTCTTGCAGTGTGGGACAGGACAGACGTGGTCAAGAGATTGATGCGATACACTGTCCAGGTTAGGCTGTCTGTCAGAGCCAAAGTCTGTTCCACATGTTGGGCAGGGGGCTTGTGGATGCTTTATGTCAGCCTAGTCTAGCACACAATGCATGTCCAGTGTCAATGTTCAGTGCCAATGAAGGAAGTAGTGTGTCCTCTTTGCAGCGAGACAGAAACTATGGGTGGGGGGCGGCGGAGTGGGGGATGTTCATGTAGAAAGTACAAGTTTTTGTTATTAGTCTTAAACCTTTTCCATACTGCAGATGTTGAAGGAATGAAAAAAATGGCACTGAAGGTTCAAAAATGTCAGAATTGAACAAAATCTGGGAGAGAGAGAGAGAGAGAGAGAGAGATGGTCGAGGTCTTTGGGGACAGCTGGGAAACTGTGCACTCATCATTTTCACCAGACATGAAATGGGCACAACATAATATTTTAAAAACAGATAAAATCCCCTTCCATCCTCTGTCCTCTTTATCTCTCTTTTGAGTGACTATTGATTCATTAACGTTATCTGACCACCGCAGCAGGAGCAAAGGGAGCCATGAAACACACACACAAACACAAACACACTCTCCGTTTCCTGAAACACACGAACACACACACACACACACACCAAGTTTCCTGTGGGAATTTATTTTCACATCAGTTATCTGCAATCACCTGCTGTACGCTGCCGCTGCCAGCCTCATCCTCCACCAGCTTCTGGAACGTCATTAAAACATCACTGTCTAACACAGTAATCATAAAGAAAGTGAGTGCTACGAGGAAAAAAGGATGAAAAACACAGTGACGTGGAAGGTTACAAAGAAGAACACGGCCATGACCTGAAGGCAGAATAAAGCTGTGGCACGAGGAAAAAAGGATGAATAGAAGAGAAACGGGCTGATAAAGACAAAAGAAAAGAAAATAGAAAACGTCAAGATGAATGAGCCACACCCGGGAAACCAGCAAATTAATTAAACTTCAAATACTTGATACCAGGAAGTAATATAACCATATAACAAAAGACACACACACACACACACACACACCTGAAGTGATTCAGTTATATTCTGACATTTGAATATGATCACAACTGAGAGCAAACACACGTGTGTTGACTTTGGCAGGGATTTAGATTTTAGGGGATTTTCAGTGATTTTAGTCTCAGTAACTGACATATGTTTCTAAAATTGTATTTCCTCTAAGGTAGTTTTCAGTCATAAAACACAATACAACAGTTGCAGTCAAATGTACTGAGAATTTCAAAATTTAAATTAATAATGCTTTCCTATGCATTTAATATTCAGTCTTTATTCTCTTCATTTTAGTTAAAAAGTAAATGTAACGTGGTTCTTTCATAGATGTTTTAATCAGATGTGAGATTATCTTTTGTGTCTCAATGATATCAATGATTTGATATTAAAAGTAATTCTTTTAAAGGTCGGAAAGATTGAGAGTTAGAAATGAACTGTTAACTGTGTATCAGTCAGTAGATGCCTTTAAAGTTAATACAATTACCTCACATGGCTTCTCCGCTGGCTGCATAAAGCACCCACCCACATATTGTTTCTACTTTTTCTACTCACTGCTGTGGCATCGATGCCAGACTGACTGAGAACATTTGTGTTGCTAAATTAAATAACATTTTCTGCCATGCTGCAAACATGCAAGCTTGAAATTGATTGACAAGAAGAGAAAACCATGCTGACATTAAACTGTAATCTTTCAATAGGACGTTTAATTGGATGAGCGGTATTTTGATTGGATGACAGCTCAATTAAAAATGTCCATTTGGCCAAACTACCTTATTGTTATTTGTCTAAGAGTATTTAGTCTTTTATAGATTTTCATCTTAGAATTTTGTCAATGTGGTCTTAAAATAAATATAAATGTATTATTTTCTCTGATACGTTCTCACTAACGTCACTTTACCATCATGCTGCAATAATATTGCTTGTCACAATTCAATGACACTGATACGCACATGCAGCAAAACACACAAACGGATAAGGCTGTGACAGTCATTACACCACCACCACGAGCTCAATAAACATAACTCCGCTACCTCATACAATATCCCGTCTATCCACACACACACACACACACACACACACACACACACACACACACACACACACACACACACACACACGATCTCTCATCCCATCATAGGTGTGTGTTTTTGAAATGTCCCTGTATTGTGTCCAATGTGTAAGATAAGACAGGAGTAGTGTAAACAGTAGAGTGTGTGTGTGTGTGTGTGTGTGTGTATTGAATGTAGTGCCTCCACATGTTGAGCATAGGAAACAGATGCCTCACCCCTGGCTATGAGGGAGAGGGAGAGAGAGAGAGAGAGAGAGAGAGAGGTTGTGTTTGTATTGGAGCTTTGCAGCACTCTGCAGTCTTGTGGCTGTGGCTCCACATTGTTCCACAGTCAGACACCCAGAGGGGTACATGGATAATAAAGCGGCAGTGAAATTTGGCCATTTTCAGTGGTTCATGCTGACCTTTGCAAATTCTTCACATATGGCAATCTGTGCGTCAAAGGACCTCGAGAGAGGTTCTCATGGTCTGCACTTTTACCCTGTGAAATACACACGGAAAGTTAAAATGGTACAGTAGCTGTGTAGAGTTAACTTATAACAGCTACAGCTGACAGAGAGGACCTCCTATGTGACCCACAAGCCAATAAAAGCCCTACTTTAAAGTTTTGCCTGTCAGTTTTCACTGGTGGCACTTTTGTCTCAATTTAACCACTGAAACAAGCAGCAGCACACACCCAAGCAGGGGTGGGAACCTTCGCGAACTACAGGGTTCGTACAGCTTTTTAAAGAGTAAAATTCAAGCACTTTTCAAGGTACCTAAACCAAAAATCTCCAGACTCTCTTAGCCTTTATCATCACATCTAAATTGTTACTATAAATGCCAGGAGACAACAGACAAATATGACGACGGGATCGTTTCATTTCAAATATTAAAAGATTTTTGGTTTACATGAGTGATTGCGTAAACGATGAAACACCAGATGATGTTGAAAATCAAGGATTTTTCAAGGAGTACATTCAAATTCAAGCATATTCCTAACCTTGAAAACATAACGGTTAAAATTAAGCATTTTCCAAACTTTCAAGACTTTGTATGAACCCTGGAACTAACCATTAGATTCCGAATCCCAGTGTCACGATTTAATTCAGAATCAATTCTAGATTCAATAAATAGAAAAGAGGGCACTAATTTAAGGCTTTTACTCCAGCGCTCTGTGTGCCAAACCAGTCACTCGTGTCCTTAGTCCACTGAACTGCAATATGAAACATTTACTGAGAGTTAAGCTAACTGTTTGACGAACAGGAAAATACAAAGAAATGTGTATGAAAGTATGCAACATGTGTGGGACTACGCAGCTTATTTATCTAAAAACGTGTACCGTATTCGTTTGGAGGCATGTTACGGTCTTTTGCCTGAATAAGAGAAATGAAATGAAAAATGCAAAACTACAAAATAACTCCAGTGTGTGCGAGCTGTACACCGTCTGGGTGCTGAACGGAGCCCTTGCGGCTGAAGTCATCCTTTTTCATTCCGTCAACATAACTTTATTTATGACGCACAAAAAGGAAATAGTTTTTGGAATCTGTGAATTAATTTAGAATCACAGAAGATAAGTCGCAAGTCAAAATTGACCCCTAACAGCCAGTGAGCAGAAAAATAAGTGTACAGAACACAAAAATACAATATAACATCACAGGTAAAGAGTGAGACGCAAGGCTACACCTGCATACTTTCAGGTGAATTGATATTGATTGATAACCTTGTCCTCATAAGCCCCTGACATCAGTCCTACTAGACACCTTTGAGTGCAGTATCCACAGAAAGGAGAAGCATGGGCATGAAGAACTGATATTTGCACAGTCAGCTTTAACAACTGGGATGCTACAGGTCTCTTGTTGAGTCACTCTTATGATGTTGTCAGGGCCAAAGGTGGTCTACCGCAGTACTGACCAGGAACGTCTATTTCCTGGTCTTCCCCCCCTCCTTCTCACTTCCTCACTCATCTCTCACACGTTCTCCCTCTCTCATTCTACACATCCCTTCCCACCATCTCTGCCCTTCCCCCTGCCAAACTAAATGGATCCATCCCAGTGATGGTGCCTGAGGGTGCACTAACTCTGCCCTTGCACTTCTGCTCCAGCCCTTCCTGTGGAGCTGCAGTGGGAGTCACTAAAGGAAGTCTTCATCTCAGAGGACAGCCCACTTCCTCCTGAGAAAGTTGAGGGTTGAAAGTGAAAGAATTGCAGTGTTCGACTGGTAAATACTGAGGTGTATGACTCCAAACAAAGTGCAACAAAGTGAACAGAAAGAGAAAGCAACGCCTCTATGTTTTAGAGCATTAGTTGGATGGTGGTCTGCATGTTGTTGGATGGTGGTCTTTATGGATGACGAGTGTGTAGTTCAACTTAGTACCGTTTAACTTTACAGAGAAACCAGTAAACCATTTTATTTCCTTGTCCTTGTTATTGTTAGACCTATTAACATGTTATGCTGTCAAAGTGTTTTAGAAGCCAATCCATTCAAACTCACTGGGTTTTGAGAGCTCAATGCACTTTCTGTTGCAGTACAAAATGTTTGTCCACATTTTATGAAATAAAACTGAATTGGATGGATGTTAAGCTAGCGTATGTTTTACAAACTCATCGACAGACAGTGTGTTGATATTAGACAATCCTGCAAAACCCCAGATTACGGTCAATTATGTTTTGAGCGTTCAATGCAATAACCTTTTAAATTATTATTTATTTATTCCTACAACATCAGTGGATGGCAACTACGGTGTGGGTAAGGTATGGAGACATTTTGGGAAAGATCGTGGTTAGTGTTTTAAAAAAAAAGAAAAAAAGGACAAATTAATTGTTTGTCTGCAACAGGACATAAACGTTGATCTCCCACATGCCCATCTTCTAGTACGACCTCCACACCCTTGTTATATGCCTCGCTACATAAAAAAGCAAACTATTTCCTGCACTGGCACTGAACGTTGGCACTGGGCGTACATCATGGCACTGCAGAATCTTTCAACATGATCGTAACTCATAGGGATGCTGGGCTGGTGTTTAAATGAATAAGAATAATTGTGTAGCCAGAAGACAGAAACAGCTGGTAACCTCTGTTCAGGGCAGCTCTTGCTGAGACATGGTTATGGTTATGGTTAGGGAACCGGTTCAAACTTCTAAAAAAGAGCTTGATTTTAACTTCAGTGTAACACAGCCAAAAGGTGAGCGGCTGGGCGGTAAACAGGTGGGTGTTCATGTGTTCAGTGCATGTGGGTATGTGTATACTAGTAAATTTTATCCAGGAACCTCATTGTTTCCTCATCATGGTCGAGTACAACTTCTGTCAAACTCTCAGATTTGCTGCATAAATCAGTGGAACCACTTAATATTTCATCTGCTGCTGCTGCTGGCCAAAGGCCTTGGCATTTACAGCCATGAATTTCCAGCATTTCAGCTGTATGAGCATGCATAAACATTCTGAGTAATGAAAACATGCACCTGCACACACAGACACATCATACACATGCACACATATTACAAAATACTGTAGACCAAACTGTGACAACAATCCAGCAGTGTAGTAAGACAGGGTTAAACAATCTGTATAATCATCTGTGCAACCATGCCTCTGAACAATAGAGCCAGTGTGATCTGAGGTATGTATTATGAGAAAAAAAAAAAAAGTGTCACTTGCATTCATTTTCTCTTTCCCAAACATAAAACACACACACTCGTTATTGTACAAAAAACTCAAAAACAACATCCACCAACAAACTGGAGCACTCCTAACTATGGATGAAAGCATGCACAAAAATTCACAAGAAACAAAAGCACTTTCTGTATGCGAGTGACGGTTGGCAGGGAGCGCGATACAGAACAAACGACAGGAGTGTTTTGAATTTCCCCCAGGCACACTCGCTGAGACTTAGTTGGAAATATTTTCCTTCCTATCGCACACACAATTGGCCTCAGGGTCTTTCCCCCAAACCTAGATATTCAAAGAATCCTTTGTTTTGATAAGATAACAGTTTAGACTCAGAGGGAGGCAGCAACTTGAGTGAGGCACTTATGCAACAACAATTCCTCTTTATGTATCAGTAAACTGTGATAAAAGCTTCTCTCATCGTCTGCATGTGTTGTACTGACTTTATTATACACGAAGGCACCAAAAACACCAACGCTGAGCTTTCCTCTGTGTTCCTCAGTTGGTTTTTTTGTTCTGTTTTTTACTGTAAATCACCTTTGACTACGACTTCTCCATTACAACCCGTAACTGGCAGTCGCAGCCTCCATTACCTTCACAATTAGGATCATGTTGTCATGTTAAGTCAACTCTCCCAAAATCCGGACTGATATGGGGAAGCAAATGAAAGCTGCTGGCACACTTCCAAGTTGAAAGCAAGTCAACATTTCGGCTAATCCTCATAATTACTGGATGTTGTTGATATTGTTTTAACAATTTGAGTTCAATATGCCATTTAAAGAAGAATGGGGGGCTACAATATTATAACTGAAATCAAAATAGCATTTTGTGATATTACTTGTTACTGATGAAACAATACCATTACTGTTAAAAACTGCACGTCTCATTGAAAGAGACACATGCAAACTGCATTTTTTTCATTTGTTTTAATTTGAATTAATTACTTATTTTCAAAGATTTTCTTTCATTTGTAGTACACTATGTAAAAGTATTTCATGCACTGTGTTGTTTTTTTGTTTGTTGTTGAATTGTTATGGTCAAAGGTGGAAGAATTTTGACTTTTACTTAAAAGGTACCCTGTGGAGTTTTTGGCCTATAGTTGCACTGTTTTTATGAATTGCTTTCACAATTCATCAATTTAGCTCCATAGTCCTAAAAATGACGTGATACACTTTTCTTCCGCCGATTTCACACTATTATACTGATCGACAGTTGGCCGTGGAAACATGCAAATACAGAAAATAGAAGACTGCAAGCTAGTAATCATGGATGTAAATGATGCACAAATTGCAATATTTTTAAAAAATCGGTTCTTCTATTGCTTAACAGCTAAAAACACTGAATGTAAACGGGACTTGTTTACAGGAAAACTCCACAGGCTGGTTATGCTACAGACCTTTTACAACCTGCTTTGGCAAGATTCAATTGTCATCATGCATCACAGAGAAAGTTAAAGCGAGAGGGGGATGGAGGGAGAAACAGGGGAGCAAAGATGCAGATCTGGATGGTGTTAACCTTCAGTGGACCTTGTGGGTGGGTGGTATAGAACCAGACCGGCTTCTTTACATACTTGAGTTAAAACCTCGTTAAAAGCCAATTAAGCAAAATAATAATCCACGCCAAATTAAACATAAACTCACAATCAGCAGCTCTGCCTTCTACCAAAATAAAAATGAAAGGAGATCATTTTGAACAAAGGAAATATGATCTCAAGTAAAAAAAAATTTGCTCAGTGTGTATGTGTGTGTGTGAGCAGAGAGGCTGGTTCCCAGGCTTGTGGACCACCAGAGTGAGCAGGTCGAGCTCCAAGGCAATAAAAGCCCCAGGCACTGTAAAAGACACAAGCTGAGATGTCCAGGACCGGACCGGGTCTTCTTCCAGCGGGACAGTTTATGTGGCAAACACAAGGGGCCGTGTGTAAAATTTAAGGGAGGCTAATTGCTGGGATTCCAACGGCCTCAACGAATAAAGCAAGTGGCCATAAAAGCACATGGTAGTGATTAGGCCACACCGATAAGCATCTACAGTATGTTCCTCTGTCTTTCTCTTGCTCAAGTGCACACCCACAAAGCTATTGAAAAAGAAAAAGATGCAAAACAGGCATCTACAGATAAGCATCTGATAAACACTCACAACCTGAAGGGAACACCTGTGGTTATGACATCATACAGGTGTGGTGACAGCTAAATGTGTGGTTGTCTTCCTGCTAAAAAGCCACGATAAATAATTGTCCATACCTGAATCAACACTGATGGTTTCACTAAGTGCGAGCAACCGCACAAAGACCCTACGGCTGAAACAATTATCTGGCATGATTGACAATTTCAGCAACAAATTATTGAATAATATCTCTGTTGTTGATTCTACAGCTGATTTGTAGGACTGCACTTGGCAGAGGGTGATTCTGACTTAATGTAAACATACACAGAATTAGCATTAATACTCAAAGTTGGGATCACTTCATGTAACAACACACCCTTGATTATCTGGTGCACATGTTTGTCTAAATGCAGGAGCAAAAGTGATAACTATTCCGTCAGTTTCTATCTTGACACAGAGGGACTGGATGTATTTCTTCTGCGCCTGCTCACAAGCTAACACATAATGAGCTGTTCAAATACTAAAGACGCAAATAAAATATGCACAAAAGTGTAGTGATTTCGACTGATGACTCAAAACACATGCGCTAATGTTGATAACTTTAAAGATAGGTATTATAGCTTCACTGCGGTAAGGCAGTATTATGGGAAGAAAGTACTGCATTGTACCATAAAACATTAGCGTATAGTAGTTCAATTCAATTCAGTTGAAGTAACAAAGTTATCTCAGGGCACTTTGTCATAAAGAGCAGGTCTAGACCGACTCTTTATGTTTACAGAGACCCAACAATTCCCACCATGAGCAAGCACTCAGCGACAGTGGCAAGGAAAAACTCCCTTTTAACAGGCAGAAACCTCGAGCAGAAACAGGTTCTGGGTGGGCATCTGCCTCGACCGGTTGGGTTGAGAGAGAGGGGAGGGAGAGAGCGAGAGAGAAAGAGAGAGGGAGAGAGAGAGTAGTAGTGTAAGATAAGAAAATGTGAATTGTATCTCCATCCATCCATCCATCATCTATACCGCTTATCCTCAGAGGGTCGTGGGGGGGCTGGAGCCTATCCCAGCTGACATTGGGCGAGAGGCGGGGTACACCCTGGACTGGTCGCCCGTCAATCACAGGGCTGACGCAGGGTAATTTTAGAATCATCAATTAACCTGCATGTCTTTGGATGGTGGGAGGAAGCCGGAGTACCCGGAGAGAACCCACATGGACANGGGGAGAACATGCAAACTCCACACAGAAGGGCCACAGACGACCGGTGGAGCCGGTCCGACCGAGAACCCTCTTGCTGTGAGGCGACAGTGCCAATCACTGCACCACCATGCCGCCCCTGTACTGCACTTACCGGTAAGTTATTGCCGGTTATAAAACCAAAACAAGACAAACAAGTTTGGTGTTACCACTGCCATTGTTCAGACAATTATTCCCATACCAAAATAAGCGTCAAACATCTATTCATTCAGAAATAGATGATCATTTGTGCCCGTTCAGAACAAATGGGTGTGTAGCTCTAATATGGGAGTCACTGCTGTTTGTATTTTTTTCTTTTCTTTTAGTGTGTTACTACTGTTCTGACTACAACTCTCCCAAGGTTTCTCATGTTTTTCATTATGTACTACTACCAATCACCACACTGCTGCAGACTTTCAGATTGATTGCTTGCTTCCTATGTTATAATAATAACCTGTGTAAATATTGCCATGTTCTGTTTACAGGTACAATGTAGTAACATGGGATGCATAACTGTACTTTTGAAGATACAAATTATAGAGGTATAAAAATGGTCTTGTTAAGCAAATTTCCCCCCTTCAGTCATCATTCGTGCAAATTTGACTACTGGACTGTGTGTGCAGTCCACGTTGATTCGCTTAATTCTGCAGTATAAATTTAAAATAGGTGCATTATGGTGGGACATCTACAGTGGCTTTCATGACTCATCTTACCACTAATCTACGATGTACAATACTCTGCTGCTGCTGTACAAACACACATTATTGCCCACAATTCCTGTCCTCAAATCCAGATGTAGACCCTAAAACAACCTCAAGCAACATAACCCTGCCCCTGTGACACACACACACACACACACACACACACAAAACAGCACAACATGCTTGTTCATTAAAGACACGATCGGCACTAACAGGCTAAATCAGTACCATGTGGTACGCGGGGAGCCTCCCTGCCCTCTGCTCTTCAATATAGTGGGATGAACATCACAAAGGATGGACTGACGAGATACATATGTCTAACACTACATAACCACATGTGGGTGTACAGCAGCAATCTCTTTAGGTCAAGGGTTTGAAATTTTTCAGCTTGAGATCCAAATTATGTCTAAACAGTGACACCCTAGGAGCAAGATTTATTCAAACATACAGTTCTCCCAACATTTGGGGTTCTTAGAAGATAGGAAATGCTGCATTAAATTACTTCAAATTTAATTTCTTTGGTAAAGAAATCTGGGGTATCTTAACTTGCACATTTGCTACTACAATTCCTGGAACCCTGCAAGATCCACAGGTACTGTAGTTTAGTCTACGTGGCTAGAATTTTAAGCAGACATTATTGCTGTGTAGGCACTCGCGCTGTTCCTCCTTGGAATGTCTTTGTCTGTTTTCCAGAGGGAAATCGTATCCCCGGTATTCCTGCCTCCGTTAGGCCATCGAGGAACGCCAGAGAGAAAGCGAGCCCAGCCCGCCCAGCACATACCTCCGGCCTCTCTCTTATTGGAAAACTGGGATAGCGCTCGGAGGAAATGCCTGGCATATTCCCAGAACAAAAGGAGCGATCTAGACATCGAGGGTCAAAGAGGAAAATATATTAAGTTAAAATTAAAGCCATTTTTGTCATATTCAATACGCAAAGTCAAAAATCAAAATCAGATGAGGTTAAACAGGCGGCAGAAACAAGAGGAGCCGGGTGATACTTTCAGCCTGGTTTGGATACAGCTCTAAGCAGTTCAGACACATATGTGAGTGTGTGTGTGTAAGCCTGAAGTGTGTTGTGACTAGTGAGTGGTGTAGACATTAAGTGGCTGACATTAGATCTAGTCTTTGCGGGCTGGTCCACTCGCGTGCTTCCTGATATATATGTGTGTGTGTGTGTGTGTGTGTGTGTGTGTGTGTGTGTGTGTGTGTGTGTGTGTGTGTGTGTGTGTGTGCGCACGCGTACATGAGTACTTTCCAGAGCGTGCACCTGTGTCATATAAATCTATAAATCCGCCATGAGCTTGCTCCCGTAGCAGCGCTACATTTCCAATAACAGTCACAGAGAGGGCTCGAGGCGAGGGGTGGAGAGATGGCTACTGTACATTGCTGTAATAGAGCACAGCTGTGTACGCATGAGTGCATGTGTGTGTTGTATGCACGTGTTAAGACCGTCAGAGAGGTTCCACAGATGAGTGTGTGTTTCTGAGGGAGGGAGAAGGTTGGCGAGCTACTTGTAAATTTAAGAAATTGGCTTTTGATTGCATTTGGCAATCTGAAACAAAGCAAATCACTTGTTGATGGGAAACCAAAATAACAAAAGATGTCTACTATCTCTCTGTCTTTATTTGTCACAAAGTGCAGTCTACCTCTCTGTCTGACCAAGGAACTCTTCTGTATTTCCTACAAAATATGATTACTACCAATTTTCTTCCCAAATGATTAAGTTTTAAAGAAAACATAATCGCTGCCTGGAATATTCACTGGCAACGTTCTCTCCAATTGATATCGGGGTGGATGGTCTGGTGTACAAATAAATGGCAGGATTTTGACCAGGGTTTGTTTCCTTGGTCCCACGTGTTGTTATGTTAGGGAAATATTGTGGTTTTGGTTGAAAAAATATTGAAAAAAGTCATCGTAACATGTCAAAGTTAGTATTGACTTTTCAACATTTAACCAAGATCCTAATCTTTTACTAAATGAAGTGCACTGAGATGCCATTACATTACCAGAAAAACAAGGGCTGAATGTCATTTGAAATGTTTTGATACTAGCACCAACATTGTACCTTATTTTCGGTATTGATACCAAAACATTGTCCTTTTTGTTTTGTTTTTTTTAAACAAAATAAGCCAAAGTTCTCAATTATTAAATGTTGTCACACACATGCAGCCTATAATAAAATAGTCTAAGATTGCCAAAACTAGGATTTTATAGGAAAATTTCTGACCTAAGATTACAATAAATTAAAATTAAAAAAGAGTATGAATCTGAGCAATGCCAGCTTTCAGTCCTTGACAGTTCTCAATATTCTGTGTAATGGACATGTTTCGTTTTGTAACGAAATTATATTATATTTACAACCAGTGGATGTAACGTAAAAAATCAATACGTTGACAGTGAATGTTATACAGAGTTCAGTAGTTCAGTATAAGCAGTTTGAAGATATGTTCATTATAAACATTTCAGCATTATGAAGAAAGAAAACAAGAGACAAGGAGCAAAGAAACAAGATTGAAAGAGTGTCAGAGAGAGTCCAGACACTCCTCGCCATCACAGCCTAGCAGCAGGCTGTGTGAGGGCCCAGGATGCCTCTCTGTGTTTTAACTCTGTGGTTTCACTCCGGAGTTCTTCTTCTCTCCTGGGAAATAAAAACATTCTTGTTTTCCCTCCAAATGAGCGTTCTGGGGGCAGCCAGATGTGCGGGAGGGGAGGAGGAGGAGGAGGAGGAGGAGGCTCCTCTCCTCTCAGACTAAACTGAGGGGCTGGGCGAGGGGACCTCCAACACCAGCTCCTCTCCTCCCGGAGAGGCAGCCCGCAACCTCGCCTTTCACCTCTGACCCCTCACCCCTGACCTGAGGGATGGGGGGGACTGTGAAGCGCTAAGAGCCACATACAGAGTGACTTTCTAAAGTCATTTGGCTTTAAGCCCAACAGATGATGCGGATAGTGTTCTTTTTCCAGTTGATTTGCACATATGCATACATATACTGCATATGTGTGCATGTGGGGGTGGCCCCCCTTTCTTCTTATTTTGGCCTCCTCCCTCCCTGAGGTAATTGAGAGAATTGCGTCAGCCATCTATTTGGACGATCAGGAGGAGAATACCATCAATCCTTCCGGGACCCCGCGAGAGACCACCAGCTAACACGGAGGAGCTGTCAGGAAGGAGGAGGAGGAGGAGGACATGGGTTCAAGCCCTGAACCATGGGTGGAGAGACAGAGAGATGGAGGCACGGAAAGATGTAGGCACATACAAAGGTGAGGGAGTGGGATGGAAGGGAGGAGGGGAGGGAGATGGGGAGGGGGAGGAAGTGAGGTGTTAGGAAATAGAGGATGATACAAGAGTGAAGGAGTTTGAGTGTGAGTGAGGAGTGTGAGGTAAAGATAGCAGGGAGGGGAAAAAGGAGGGAAGGAAGGATGGAGGAAGTCTCAAGGGAACAAACTTAGTACAGGACGTCCTAATGTAGTGGAATGCTTTCTTCATCTCTCCCTCTGTAGCCGATGGAACTGAATGTGAAAACTAATCTGGCCAAATTAACTGACTTACTGGAACATGTTTCGGCACAGGGCCTACATCACCCAATTGTGAACTGGCAAAACCAGTATGTTGGGTTTGCCAGACTTTTAAGAGCGGAGCAGAGTGAAGTAAAAACAAACTATGATGTTGGGCGATATTGAGAAGACATGTCATTTATGAAGAATCAGTCAACTCCATGGAGTGGGCAGATTCTGGTCTGGACCCAGGCCTACCCAACGTAGTCCGCCCCGTGGCACTGATTGATTAATTGTTAACGAATTGTTATTTGGATAATCGCTTTTTCAACGGAGAAACTGCTGTTTCATGTCGCGATGCGAGACCAGCATCAGTCAACTCGGTGGAGTGGGTGGATTCGAAGGTCTGGGCCCAGGCAAACATCCCCCTGTTTTACAGAACGGCTAAGAGCACAGCCTATATGCCTATATACACACCACAAGAAGAAGATCAATTATCCAAAATGAACTAGACACATAAGAAGAATCCAAATATCCAAGACTTCGCTGCACTTGCAAACTCATAGACTTAATGGTCGCATGAAGTTCGGAGTGCCTAGTGCTGTCCAAATCAACAAGGGGGCTCATGTGGACATTATGCAAACATTTTTGTCATTTTTAGAGTTAGACAGGCAAACATTGGTTTTCATCGAGCTAGGAAAATAATTGGCCTGCTTACGAATGTGAGGATGCTTAGTGAGGGTTTGATGTGAATATTAGCAGTGTTAAGGATTCAGCATGTCCAAAGTCTCATAGCACATTTTAGTCTCTAGCTGCCCAGCTTCCCAGCAGACTTGATGATAAGCATTTCAGACACGACGAGAATGTATGACAGGAGACTGCAAGGCCCCAGTGCACAAGTCCGGAGGGTGGATGTTTGGGAATCAGCAAGTCATAGACGACCAGCCTAGAGAGGATGCTGCAACTCCAAGAGAGACATTTCAAATAAAAGTACACAACAAAATCACATAAATGCCATAAAAACGACCACACACGCAGTGAGTGGTAATACGACAGACTATTTTGGTGGTAGTTTTTGTTTGTATAAGATTTGTTCCATGTATTAATTTGAATTGTCTATTCAAAATTGCAGCATGCTTTAGAGAGTGGACATCTATGTTTCTGGTATAGCCTTCATCTTACCAATCCTGTAAAGTACCCTGATGAAGGCTGTGTGTTGAAACGTGTTGGTGGAATAAAGTGCAGTAAGTCAGTGAGTTATTTTTTATTTGATTCTCTTGTTACTCGAGCACCTAGTCGGCTGGTGAAGCAGCGACAGCACGCTCTTTCTTCGATTCTGAACTGAATAAACGCCCTCTCTTTTCTACCTCGGGGTGCAGGTCGACGAGAAGGCAGGCCACAGGGCAACAGTCCAAGGTTACTTTCCAACCTCTCACACTAACAGTTATGAGATTGTTGAAAGAGTCAGATAGCTGGCATGGCATTCTTCTCAACAGGAAGCGGCTCTTTTCTCTGCACTCCCGGACCTGGCATGCTAGGAAATCAATGCACTGCCCTCATAAAAGCCCTAACTTCCTGTCTATACAGGAAACAGTCACTCACTCACTTGCTCCTGATATCCTGCAGGTCTCACTCTGTCTGTGAGATTGTTCTGCCAATCAAAACATGTTTATCAATGAAAACAAGTGCAAGAATGCAACCTTATCAGTGCGTCATTTGTTGTCCGAGAGCGAGCGCTGAGATTGAATCATGTTGTGTGATGAATGTAGTGTAAGGCAATAAAAGCCAATGAGACAAACTGGCTAAGCACAGACATGTCAGTCCTTAGGGAGCCGGCTGGTTGCAAAACGTGGCTGCATCAAGGTTCAAATCAGACATCTTTCTCTCCCACGCACAGAGTTTCACTGAGTCTGTCTTTACAGCTTGCCTTCCTTCCTTCTTTTCTGTAGTATTTTCAACAGCATAGACCTAAAGTTTCTTTTTCTATTGTTTTTGTTTCTTTTCTACACTCACTCAACCTCATCTGTACGTTTTCCCAGCAAGACTGAGTCTCATGTTACCTGCTGCAAAAAAAACGTATTAGCCGACGTAATACGAAATGGAGCGCTAACAATAAACTCTACTCCTGCCTTCTGCAAACAATCAGCACCTGGTGCTCCAGTTTGTGTGTCTGCGTGAAACCGAAAAATGACATGTTTAAGACAGAAAGACAGAATCCCCCAGCAGCATCTCTTGTGGGAATCATTTTATTCTTCCGAACATCACTTATTCTTCTATATTACTGCATCTCACCAACTCCCACACCAGAGGTGCTAATCCAACAATGGTTATAAACCCGTTGGATGGTTGTCAACTCTGCTTCCTCTTCAGGTGAAATATGCCCACTCCCTTCAAATCAATTACCCCCTCCTCCCTTCCAGCTGCTGAGCTCTTATTTATGAAGTGAACCTGGAGCCTGGGATTATGGCAACATTTGACCTCCCACCTTCGACCCTCTAAGACGACCCTGTACGCCATTAACCTGCCTCTCTCTTGCTATTACCCAATCTGATGACTCACTTAAGGGGGATCCCAGGTAACATGAGAACAAGATGGCAGATCTACCTGCTATGATGGCAGCTGGGGAAAATGGCTGCCAATTAGAGGAGAGGGGGGGGCTTCAGTAAAATAAAACTTCTGAGATCATCCACAGCTCTTGGATGCAAACAGAGCTATTGTTTTACATCACTGTGGTTTGCCACCCAGCAACACCTCATGCAACATCTGCATCATGAAAAAGAGCTGGGCTTTTTGTTTTCAGGTTTTTATTTTAAAGAAGATGTGGGAAGTTATTGGTTTATTTAGACTACTTTTACTTACTTAAAGGGAATCTGGCACAGCTTATTTGCATTATCTTCCCAATCTTCTCTTCACTTTCTTTTACTGAAAAGTTAAAGAATCACTTGCTCCCTTATTTACTATAACATGCAATCAGTGTATTCTTGCAGCAGGAGGTACAACAACTTTTGGGTGTGTGGGGAAATAAAATCCTGTTGTGAACGTAATCTTCAAAAATTCAAGATTTTTCATGTTCATGTCAAGTTTCGACTGCGTCTTTTAAGCAAAACATCACGTAAGTGTAAGCGACAAGACTGTGTGGGATTTCTGTTTCCTTCTCAGTTTACAGGGTATTTTCCCCACCCCAAAAAAAGAGCCGTAAGTACAGTTTAGTCAATTAGGATCCATCTCAGAGATTCTAAATGGAGTTTTCATAAAAGCATAACAGCAATGGTTGAAATGAGTTGAAAAATGAAAAATCAGCAGAACCTGAGAGAGCAAAGTCAGAGCCACAGCCAGCACCCCACCTGGCCTCGCCATGTTTATTATTACCATTATCCAGTGGTAATGGGGAAAAGTTGAAACAAACACTGGTGCACCTGTTAATTCCACCCCCAGGGAAACGGGCCCACAAACTCTCCAGCTATTTCCTGTGGCCTTGGGGAGGGTGTGGGATGGGCAAGCAGAACCAGATGATGGGGTGTTTGGAGGTTGTGGAGGCTGGGAGGGGGGAGAGTAGAAGAGGACCTGAGCCCTTCATCTGAATCCATTCCAGACCCAGAGCTAAATGACAGTATATTGAATCCAGACATGAGCAGGAGGCTATGTGTGTGTCTACATGTATGATGTGTGTGAATCTGTGGGTATATATGAGTTAGAAAAATAATTTGGGTGTCACAACTGATCAAACCAAGTGTGCCATTGTGGGTCCTGGGAGATAAAGTCATACAATGAGTGGCGTCTAATGATTGAAATTGTTTGCATCTGACCCGTTGTTCTCATTAAGACTTTTATAGAATTAGGGCCATCAACATCACATGTGAATAGAAGAAATAATCATTTCCAAACGGTCTAAAAACTGCGCACAAACCGTAAAATAGTGCGGTGTGCCATGAGTGAGAAGGTGTTATTTTACTACTATCCATTTCACCAGGTATGAGTGCAGATCCAGCTGAAGTTCACTTCACTCTTACAAAGTTTAATCACTTCCAGCTCTACCTGCAGAGTTTAGTTATTTTTCCTAAAGTCCCTCCATCCACCATTTGGGCATTTTCCCTCAGTTTATTTACCTTTTCCACACAAATAAGAACATAAATTAGCAAGGCTGTTTTTCATGGATGTTCATGGATGGATGTTTGTCGCATTGGCACTATAACAAAGGAGAGTTTGTGTTCCTGCAGGATTTCATTACAACGCGACTATAATCATAATCTACGTATCATTCTCTGTATTTACTCAGTCGTCCTTGCTGACTGTCAAGACTAGAAAAAAGGTGCATGTTGGTGACATATTGTGTGGGGGTGTCTGGTCTTTGTAGGTTTGAGTAATTTATCTGGGAACGCAGTGACATTTCTACAAGAAAGTCCAAAAGGGCAAGTGGCAGTGATCAGAGAGATCACACTTTGGATGAAAGCACTTTACAAATGCAGCTATTTACCATTTAACACACAGGAATAGGTAAGTTGAAGCAGGAAGTCAGTTTTGTAAACGGGGATGGATGTTTACAACGGACAGTTTGGGTAATCATTTTATCATTTGCCTTATTTCTCTCTTTCAAATAAGTTTGGGTAACCTGGGGGTTTGTTTAAAACCTGTCTGATAGTCTGACTGCTTGTGTTTCTTGACCTGTCTGACTTCTTTTTAGCAATGGAAAAACAGGGACTGGAGCACACTGATTGATTTGCAGCCTTAAATTAAAGGCTGCAAATCTCTAGGGGTCTTTTCCCTTGGAAAGTTTGCTGTCCCCAAACTGAGAAGCACCTGATTCAGCTGCATATTCCTTGGAGATGCGCGAAAAACCCTGTCTGTTTCAACTAGACTTCTTTTTAGCAATGACGCCATGTTCTAAAATCTCAGCAACTAACTTGATTGTTATTATTAGTGATAGGAAAGTCCATTAAGACCCAGGTTGTAATAAACCAGACGTATGGTCTGTTCCTTACATTATCGTAAGCTTACAGCAGAGATAAAATTATCGACGTACACAGATATACACAGAGACGCTCCCTCAGCCCACCCGCCTGCTTCCCTTCAATGTGAAAACATGATTCCTTCACCCCGTCATCCTCCGCCCCCTTTTGCTCCTTTTTTTCTCTCTTCCCCCCTGCTGTTCTGCGCTGAGGGGAATTAGAAAGCATAACAGCCGAGAGGTCCACTCTCATGGAACACCCAGGTCGCTCTATTCTCCCCTCCCCTTCCCTCTGCTCCACCTCCTCTGAGCTTCCTGCTCATACAGCAGGCCCTTTCTTCTCCCAAGCCCGTGTTTCAGGAGGAGCCAGTTCACCAGCGCACCACACCGGTGAAGCAGGGCCATAAAGGAGGGCTCTGAGCTGTGGGGATGGACCGGTCAGTGAAATTGAGCATGGCAACCCTAAATCCATCACAGAGTGGAGAAGGGGGATGCACATAAATATAGTCTGAAGAAGACAGGGTGAAGGCGGAAAGAAGCAAAAAAAAAAAAAGGGTGGTGGGGGAGGAAGGTAATAGGCAGAAGAAAAAAGAGGAGGACTGAGCTGAGAACGTTATATAACAGCAAAATCTTGACTTGTTTCTGTGTCAGGCTGTGGCTCAGGAGGTAGAGCAGGTCATCCATTAATCTCAGGGTTGGCGGTTCGATCCCCGGCTCCTCCTGAAGAACACCAATCTGTAAAGTGCTTTGGGAAGGTTGCAAAGCACTATATAAAGTGACCATAGTTGTATACATAGTAAAACTTGCAACGCTACAGAGAACTGCGCTACATGTTTCTGAAAGTGAATCCAACATGGATCAAACAGAGATGGTCTCCTTTTCAGTGAAGCTAGACTAAGACTGTGTTCAGACCAACATTAGCAATGCATTTAAAAAAACACACCTTGCTCATTCATTTCACTGCTGCAGGGATGATGATGCAGAGGGCTCAGTCGAAATGCTGAGTCTTCAGGCAAAAAAGTTTCGCTATAGCACAATGTGATGCATTGCGTTGTCAGCTATGCAAGTTAAGATTCCTGGTAGATTGGTTTTTAAAATGACATGTGTTACTCTTTAATATGCCTCGTGATCAGGACAGAGGATAAAATAAAAAACCCTGTCTCAGAGTATTATAAACCTCTAGAATGTGTTTTGTTGTCTTATGAGTCTACAAACTAATGGACATGCTACTCAAACTGGACCTTTGGGATCATATTTCATTTTCTAAGTCGTAACTGCAACAGCAACACGGCCACACACACACACACACACACACACAGTCCCTTGTGTTTTTTAATGCAGCATCTTAACGCCCCCCAATACATATTTGTAATGGCGATCATCACACCGATTGAAAAATGTAAACAAGAATGTTATGAGTAAAAAACACTTTCACAGCAACTATCTTCCTTTCAGTGTGCAGACAGATGTATATTTTGTGATCTGGCTAGAGAAACCCTTTGAAGTACAAGCCTTCTTGTCGTTACACTATTTTTAAAAGTGAATGGAAGATTTAGAAGATTCAAGGTAGTTTATTATCTTTAGTACAGTGAGAATCCCATCCATGCAGTGTAACGGTGGTGCCACGACAATCAAATGTGCCATGCCGAAGGCTTCTACGGCAGGACCACTGGAGCAACTTGACGAAGAAGCTAGAATCCGCCTCAGGTCTCAGTGGGTGAGCGTGTAAGGAGGCTCATTAAGTCATTTATCACCTCATCGGTGTGGGAGCTGGGGCTGCTGGGGCCACTGGGCTCTGTGACAGAGCCGCTGTCATGGTCTCTCTGTCTGTCAGTGAGTGTGGGGCCTCGGCATCGACAGAGGGCTCGGCGAGGAGGGTGCACTGACAGACGAGATGGGTGGGGTGGGACGACAACCCAAATAGAGTAAGAGTGAGAGAACGGAGAGGCAATAAAAAGAAGAGCAGGGGTAAGGAAAAGAGGGAGGCCAGAGAGAAAGCGGAAGACAAATTGACAAAAGAGAGAATGGTATGTCGTTCCATTCTAGGGAGGAGAGCTGGAGATGATTTACAAGAGCTGTGAGAATCCCTCTAAACATGATCTGACCAGACACGAGCACAAATCACTGTTCAGTGGACGGCTGCCATCACCGCCACGAACTAAGCCTCCTTTTTCAGACCCATGGCATGTAGGGGATGATACTTCAAAAGAGTAGTTACATTATATACACCAGCAATCCATTATGCCTCATCTCTGCTGGAACTTCCACCTATTAATCCTCAAACTTGTTAAAAAGGAGTGAATTCAAGACGACCGCTATCTCTTTTGTCTCCCACCTGTGCAAGGAACTCCCTCTCTGCCCCTTTCTCATATAACATGTCATATTAGATACCATGTTCCTGCATGGTTTGCTGTGTGTGTGTGTGTGTGTGTGTGTGTGTGTGTGTGTGTGTGTGTGTGTGTGTGTGTGTGTGTGTGCGTGTGCACGCGCCTTGTGTGGGAATGTAGGCAGGTTAGTCAATGGCCAGTACAGCGAAACATTACTCTTCAAGGTTGATACCAGCCTCGCGACTCTGGAGCCAACTTCATCGCTATGGAGATTACCTAACTACTGATTTATGACCCCGACCCCTTTCCAGAGATCCTGCTGGTAACATCACTCACACACACACCGACAGACACACACACCTGTCCCTGACCAGCTGAGAAAAATCCCTTTCCAAATGGTGTCATTCTCTCTCTGGCCTGCCTGGATGTGTTTGGCCAGGTTGTGCAGCCGCTTTGCCAAACTCTTCTTTCGGTTTGGCCCTGTTACAAAAAGTTGCCAAGAAGTATTACACATGCAAAGCTAATAAAACCGGCAAAACCATTTAATATGGGAGACTGACCATGAGAATTTATGCTGGCAGTTGATCTCTGTTAGAGGGAGGATGAGGTATGATAGCTGCAGGATGAATGACTCTTTTTAATTCTGACCAGAAGTCTTGCACCATGTTGTGGATGCTTGGTGCCAGGACTGCCAGTCAATGAGTTCTGAACTGCAACACTCTAAATTGTAGTCTTTTTGGTTAAACCTCAAGCAATCCAGTCAGTTTATTTTATTAGAAATAAGCTCCTTGTATAATTAAAAGTTTTGGCACCTCCTGTATCTCAAAATTGGTAGTTACATATCAGGCAATGCAAAAGGCAAAAAGCCAAAAAATTAAATTATAGGCAAGAAGCCAAATGTATAAAGATAAATCGTTGTTTATCAAAGAGACTGGATAGAGAGGTCACAAAGAGGCTAGAGCCTATCCCAAGTATGGGATGACAAATTTGAGTATGAGATATGGGTGTAAGAATTTACCAGGACACAATATACAATAATACAAAAATGGACAGCAATGCTGACTAAATCTGATTACAACTCCCAAAAGGCACACATTTTCATCCAGCATACTTTAAATGTCAGAGGGGAAAATTAAATGTCATCCACTAACAATGTGAGCTATCAGTGGTCACAAGTTCTTCATGAAGATGTCGTAGCCAACTGAGGTATTTGGAGAATGTTTCTCCAAGTTTAGACATTTGCTCTTCATCTTTAAGAAAATGTTCTTATCGAGACGTTCTCAGTCTTCAGTTTAGTTTTATATAGATATAGATCTTCTTGTAACATGTGCTGCTTTACTTTTTTCATTTAAGATATTCTATTATTTGCAATTTGCACTAAAACCAATGAGAAAAAGTACTTTAATGTTAAAAGACAAATTTTGCACATTTTACACCCAAGGAGTAACAAGTAATTTTGGTCAGTCACAGTTTTGACCTCAAAATATTGTAAGCAAATTGAACTGTCAATCCTATATCTTGCATCATACTGAATTATGGGCTGACTTATCCTAGCATAAATGTTTGTCACACTGTAGTCCAAATAATTGTGAGACATATAAATGTTGAACCTGTTCCTGCATATTCCAGCAATATCATTAGACTGAACGATGGATCATTTTTGACATTACTAGTTGGCTAGTTTGATGACAACTGTCTAAAGTACACCGGTAAAACATCCATTCAACCCCCACTTCACTCTGACACATGAGGAGAGAGTCAACCAAACAAACTACTGTCCCCTTAAAAATGTGAGTGTGACCTCTGACCTTGGAGTCGGATCGGGGTGCGGTGTCATAATAACCCTAACGCTCCTGCAGGAGCCGAAATTTCACGGTGAGGGTAAAGCCAGCACATGCAACAACAAATGGCAGCTATGTTTGTCTCTGATACTAACGCACGCGTCTTCACCTCAGACTGGAGGACAGACAGAAGACTCCAGAGAAGAGACAGAGAGAAGATGGTCTGGTGTGTGTGTGTGTGTGTGTGTGTGTGTGTGTGTGTGTCCACCAACCTTAAACCCTTTCACATAGAGAGTAACAAAGAGTCGACAGATGTTGGTTTGTGTTACACACACATGCTAACACCCATTCTCAGGCACTCGCACTCCAAAATCCATCAAACAGGGATGATTCATGATCTCTGGAGTCAGGGGGGAGCAACAAACACACCGGACACACTTCATACGTGAATAGTTTAACAGTTAAATGGTTTCCTGGGGGTTGGGACGCCTACAAGGGGGGTCGGGACGCCTACAAGGGGGGTCGGGACGCCTACAAGGGGGGTCCTGGCTTGTGAGGAAATAAGAAAAAACTCAATTCCGATACACAAAATTATATTTATTTTTGGACTCTTTTCTCCTTTCTTGTGAAATATTGTAGTTTTAACCATTTGGGCCTCTAAAAGTGGCTGCTAGTGAGCTGCTCATAACTTGCAGACACGCAGCCTATAACTCTCAAGGAGTTATTGCTTCATATGCCACAAGCAAAACATTTGGGTGATGTACAGTGACGTACAGTACTTGCACATCCTAATCATAGCTCAGATGTATCAACCTAAGCAAAGTTTCTTCTGAAATGTATCCTACAGATTAGTCTTAAAAAAACATGACCGGAATGGAGATACAGGTGGATGTTTCTCTACCTTATAAGTCTTCATACTTTCAAGTACTCTTTTCTGAAGTCAACTTAAGAGGTATCCAGTTGGACTTTTCAAAAAAATTGCCTGCAACTACCATCAATGCATTCACAAGGAAAAAATACTGGCAAAGGAGAAGAATCCTTGTGCTGAAATCTGGAAATGTAGTTGCCATCTTGCGTCAGGTATGTTACATTTTCAGGCAAAAAAATAGGACAGACACGTACGTCAACACCTGACAGGCAAGCCTCAGCCTCAAGCCGTTTACTGCTCGTCATAGTGATGTGATGTGTAATGCTTAAACCAAAAAACTGAAGCACCAGATTGTGGGATGCAGCCCCAAAGTATTTGGTATTTATAAAGTATTTGGTGCATTCTCCAACACACCCATCTTACAGGTGTGCATTAGATTATATACATTTTGAAGATAAAGAGTGCTCATTGGATTTTATTGTGGCGTTTATTACCTTTTAGGGCACTTAGGGTTTGTTGGTTTTCACTTTTATGTGGCTTGACACATCTGCAAAAAAAACCAGTTTAAAGAAATACCATAAAAGCAAACAACAGACAATAAACAATAGAGACCAAAAGGTGTACAGTGTCCAGCGGGTATTTGAAGCTGTGAAACAAAGACAGCCAGAGACGTTTGTGTGCTCTTGGGTAATTGTTGAATGTGTGTCTACATGCTTTGCTGCAGGCGACTTGTCAACAGTTCTGTCTGTGGCAAAGTGGAGTGTAGCAGAGTAGACAGAGAGGTGCTAATACTCAGACAGACAGACACAAGGCTCTCAGTTAGAGATGGGCTGCAAACCCGTCACAATTCACTGGTCTGCTTTCAGCAGTCTGGATTCTGCTGGAGGCTCTGCATGCCACTCAACACGGCACTACAACGCAACACACACACACACACACACGCAGTGACGAGTATTTCTATTGCACGAGTTCACAAGGTCAGAAACAGTGGTTCTCTCTGTCTCTCTCTTCCTCACACACATGCACACGCACACACACATACACCTGTCTTCACTTAGCCAGCATGCACATTGACAAAAGACTATTGTACCAGGAATGACAGCAGACAGGAGGCAGGAAAAAGGAACAAAAGTAGTGAGCTTTTATAAGTCAAATTCTATTTATTTTGTACAAGAAAGCCAGGGAGTATTTGATATCAGGCATGAGATGCACCCCAAATCTCACTGAAGTTCTAAGAGACATGTACTTTACCGGTTTTCTGATGTTTTAGAGTAGAAATGCTCTGGGGTTAAAAAGGGTCAATTCACCCAGCTGAGAGAAGTGTTATATAGCCTTGTAGATAATTGCAGTTTTACTTGTCAATGTTTTAAGAACTTCACTGAGAACATCAGTGAGAAACACAACCCACAACTCCAATACAATGCAGGTGAATGGAATTAAAATTTTCATCTAAAAGTAGCATCTCTTTCCATAAACTACATTCAGCTGCGGTACACCAAAAATGCCCACTTTTTTCAAACCCCACACCTCCACTTTGTAACGCGGGCTTCCTGTTCTTGAGGCCAAGCTCAGATTGGGCTTCTTTTTCAAGCGTTGGAAAGCTCCCTCCTGAGCCACAGACAACATTATACAACTGTTTTTACTGCTGAGTAGTACTAGTACTAGTAGACAAGTAAACTGAACTCGTGTACAATTGGTGGAGTGCCTCTTTAAGCTAGGGAGGCAGGAAGGATCTAATGAAAGACGCTATTGAGTTGCATTATGGGAATTTTAGGATCCATTGATTTTGGAGCTTGACTCATACGAGGGACTAAAAGTCAGGATAGGTGGACTAAATATCAGAAAGACCTCTCAGTCTAACGCAATACACTTCAACAGCATCACAAACTGTAGAAGCCATTCACTAAGTTTATCATATATGTTTTATTTATGTGATACTATGTCTTTGCTTATGCTTTATTCGTATGAGATGGCCTATCTACATTATGTATTGTATAATTATTTACAAGGATACATACCTTAGTTGCTCACTCCTCTGGTTACTTTGACAGTTTGACACCCCCCAGGTTTCCTATTCCTTATTTATTATGTCTGTTAATTAGGCGATGGCTTGTTCAGATGGGGTTAGCAAAAAACAGTGCAATGCTTTACCCGAACGGACTGGACCTCATCTTTTGAAATGGATTTTCATTCTGGACTTGTTTGTGCGTTGAAATCATACCCCCTATGTGGGTAAGTGACTCTGGAAAGTTTTTAAACCACTACACAAACTACAGCCTCCAAAATGACCATTAAGTTGAATCAAGACATCTCTAAAACAGTTTCAACAACATGAGCATTCTAACTTTAATGAAGGTGGGATTTATTGCAGGGCTGCTCTATTAGATTTCATTAGTTTTAGCTAGGTGTACCTAATAGACTGGAAACTGAGTGTCCCTGTAACTCAAAATAATCCAGACACCTCTAAGTGGACAGTTTTCGTTGAGAGTATTGGTTTGGTAAAAAATAAAATTAATATGAATCCATTCCCAGTTCACTACATTATTTAAAACCCCTTCATGACCCTTGAACGGTACAACATTGTTACACGTCTGTTGCTTTGCTCCTGCTCTCTCTCCTGTAAAAGGAGCTGAGCAGAGGAATGATAACAGACAGAGGGATCAGGATGATGTAACTGTAGGTCACATGGTAAGACGAGATGTTCAAAAGTAATCGTCTCTAACTCTATTAGACATCCTTTTGTTTTGTATTTCTGTGTGTTGTAACTAAGGAGCTGGCAGGAGAGAATCACAGCGGTCAACATGATGTCAGTGGTCAGACAGCTTGCGTGCAGAGACAATCACACATAGTTTCACCACAAATGTCCACTCTCCTGCTCACACAACGCATCAATAATCGCTGTCAGTTCAGTCTCAAGCAGGCTGGTTCCACCTCATTGGCCATGATTAATCGTCTACCACGTTTTCCCATGATTCTCAGCGTGCCCCGGCAAAGACTGACTCCAGCTCGGCATTCTGGGAGTGGACTCTGGCAGCGCTTCTCACCGGAGCCATGACCTCTCCTTCCCTCCCTCACCGCCCGCCCTTTTTAACCTTTCCACTCTACCCTCGCTGGGTTCAGGGTGGACTGGCAGCGGTCGGGTGAGGAGGCCGCGCTGGTGAATTATGACCCAAGCCAGGACATGGTCAACATGCCAGGATTTGTCATGCAGACTGAGAGACATGGCAATTACAATTTTAGCCAATAATTGAAGCATAATGAAGATGGATGGGGTCAGTAGCGAATGCGGCGAGGTCGCATCACGGGCTAATTCACAACATTTATTTCAGAGTGTAGCGAGCTAATAGCTGGGATACAACAGGTGAACACGGCTACACAGAGGACGCCCGCCCCTCCACCCAGAATGGTAAACATGCAAACAATCAGCAACTACCATCAATGCATTCACAAGGAACAAATACTGGCAAAGGAGAAGAATCCTTGTGCTGAAATCTGGAAATGTAGTTGCCATCTTGCGTCAGGTATGTTACATTTTCAGGCAAAAATCGTACCTTAGATCTTTTTTTGGAATACCCAGTACCTCTTTATTGCCCCTGAACTGTCTGAACTCTGTATGACGGTTAAGTGTACCTCTGCAGCGTTAAAGTGCATATATGATATATGATTTATGTGTTGCACTCTCTAGCGATGCCCTGTTTCTGTGGTGGCAGAGTTGAACTGTGAAAGCGCAGGTGTTTCGATTGATGATGGTTGGAAAATGCCCACCTTAAGGGATAAGGTTAGCCTATGCGTCTAAAAATGGTAATTATATGTGTTTTATGAGAAAAACAATATTAATACTACTTTTGTCAGACCTCAACAAAGTAAAGGTGCTGTGTGGTAAATAAGCCCTATCTGGAATATATGTTCAGAATTTTTATGATTGCAAATTTGCATGATTTCTTGACATGTAATCAGGTGAAATACAAAAATAAATTTTAAAAACTCAGAAATTAAACTGTATTAAATTGTAACAGGAAAGATGACTACGCACCGAGATGACTACTGATGACTATTTAGACGGCGCATGAGGATTTCATGGAGAATTTTGGAGCAGCTGATAACAACACAGCCACGTAAACCGGTTTTGGTTATTTAGTTTTTAGACATCTACATATATTTGTTGTTTCAATATCATTTCAGTGACTATAATCAACAGTAGTAATGTACAGCAGCAGGCTCTAGAGAAGTTAAATAAATCATTTACATAGAGTAAAGCATTATTGTGCAGGTTTACAAGTGACATGCCATTACAGTAATGGTGGTTAATAGTCAATTTCTGGCCATATTTCATCTACAGACCACTGACTGTGCGGTACGTTATACAGATTATTGTTGATTGTAATGGCCTTTACTTTTTCAGCCACAGTGGGTTTTGTTTAGCTCCTCACTGGTGGTACTACCTAAAGAGATACACCGACGTTTTTTGGTGAACTATGGGCCAAGTTACAAAAACAGCACGAAAAATTCCCATCATGCTCGGAAAAAGGATCTCGTAAGCGGCGGTTATGAAAATAGACAAGAAGGAGGTGCAGATAACATGTTAATAAGTTCTAATCTAGTTCACAGCGAGCTGTATGAAACACAATAGGTCAGGTTTTTTGTCCATAATCTGCGCTCAATCGGCCATAATCTCTTTATAACTCGGAGTAATGCCCAGTAATATGAACAAGGGACGAGTCTTGGAGTCTCTCCTCCGTGGGTAAATATACAACAACCTGGGAGCCGCGGTTCTCATATCTGACTCATCTGAACACACTAACAGTCTAACACAGGACCATCTGTGAATCTCTGGAAGGACATCCATGCCTTATTGGCTTCTTGTGAGTGAGTGTGTGTTAGCTACAGTAAGCCTCAGCCATGCCCTGCCCAGAGGAAAGAGGGGAGTGGGCGGGTTGGGGATTCAGCAGCGTCAAGAGGATCTGGTTCTGCCTGAAACCAGTGGTGGTCTCCACAACAAGCTCCTCATACAAGATTACATACACTTACTGCTTATTAATCATTTTTCTTTCATCAGTTTTGGTGAGATGCAAGATAAAATGTCCCAATATGTCAGTAAACAAGGTGCACACACATGCAGAAGCACACACTGCGCGAACTGGACCTGAACCCAGCTCAGTGTCTGTTTAAACTAAACGATCCAAGTTAATGCGAACAAATATCCAGTGAGCTGCTCAGAGGTTTCCTCATATCCTGCCCTAGCCCACACACACACACACACACACACACAATATGGATGCATACACGCACGCATACACAATATTCCCTACCCCAAAAAGGGGCCCCCTGGCTACTGTAACAGCGTTAAACCATTCCTGTAGCAGTCATGAGAGCCGGTCAAATCAGTCAACAATGCCCTTTGTTTCTGTGTCCAGGATGTATTTTTAAAAATGGCGTCTGGGCTCGTTTGTCAAAATTGATATTTTTGTCGCTCTAAAACTCCCCAGCTTTCCCCTGCTCGCTAGGACTCTGGGCGTACCTCAGTGTGACTCTGCCAAAGCTTGTACAACTGCTTGGTAAAATAGTACAAATGCAGTCTGAATAACTCGCCAGTGCGTTTTGGCAAAAGCTGCCAGCATGTTTCTCCGACAGTGACCCACTGTGTTTAACATGGCGCTGCCTGCCAAGGGTCACTTTCCATTTGGCTTCAGCGCTCTGACACTCAAACGAGAAAGACGTGGAGAGAGTGAGAGAGAGAGACGACGCCGTCAGACAGAGCAGCCGACCAGGAATCTGCTGCTGTTTAAGCAGCAAACACCCTTCCTCAGTGACAAATAGACGAACGCGCCCATCTCACACTTTTCCCCTTATCAATAATTCAACAGTGACCTCATATGAATATAAACAAGCTTTGAAAATGTAATAAGCACGGCTTTGTCCAGCGCAGCCAAACAGATGTCATGCGTCTGCAGTTTGCACTCAAAATATTCAAATCCTATTATAAATCTTTATAATAGTTGTTGATAATAGTTGATTCAAACTTTGCGTCTCTGAAAATGTGGGAATGTAACACCCCGGGGTGTCAGTAGCCTGACACTGACTGTTCTAAGTGTTTACAAAAGCTAATTCTCATGTCAAACTGAGCTCTTTCTCACAGCTCCCGTCTGCTTGTCTGCCTGGAAGAGTTAATGCTTCTCTGTCGCTTTCTGTCTCCGTCCACATCTGTCTTTCACTGGCAGTGATAGCTGTTTGGAGTACAGCAGGAGGTCAATAACAACTTGTCCTCTGAGGGTCTGCTTTCAATCTGCCTGAGCATCGGACTGACATCTGAGAACAAAAGTGAAGGAGGGAGAATCTGGTCTGTGGTCTGAAAATGTCAGGACACACGACGAGGACGTCAGAAGAAAATGGCGGACTGGAAACTGCTCATTTGGGGCTTTGTGGATGGTGGGACAATACCAGCTGAGGCTGAGAGAGAGACACAGTCAGGGAGAGAGGGAGAGAAACTGACAGAGGTGGAAGATGATAGATAGCTTTCCATACAGGGCCCATCCATTTTCCACAGGCTAAAAACAGGCATGGCAACGAATCTGACTTGCTTTCAAACATCTGAATATGAAGGGCGCTTTATTTAAGCCCTAAAAGTGAACACAGCATTAAAGGATGAATCTGGTTTATTACATGTGAGATCGTATTTCCTTGGTTTTTGGCCATTTGTCTATTGGTTGTGATAACAATAGGCTCACCAAAGTAATTGCTGAGATTTGGGAACACAGCGACGTCCTTGCAAAGTCCAATGCGGCAAAAAAACCTGAGCAGACGATCAGACAGGTAGCAAGATTATCTAAACCATTTAGAAAGTGACCACGCCCAAAATGAAGATTATAATCCCTCATTGCACAAGAAAACTGCATACACAGTAAGTACTGCAGGTCAAGGTTGAAGCAGGAGTACAGACTGTAATCTGTGATGGATGACAAAGGGCAGTTTGGGTAATAATTGTATTGGTCGTCTGCCAAATTAATTTGACTTTTTTTTTGTGACGTTGCCGCATCTCAGTAATACAAGTAACTTGGTGAGAACAATGTTAGTATAACTACTAGGAATGACGGCCTAATCGGTCAAAAAAAAAATTTATAGTTCTTTTACCAGACTCAAAAAAACCAAACAAAAAAACCCTTCACTACTCCACAACCCCACCTTTGTCCCTAACCCCCCTGAGGCAGACCCCCCAACAGTAGCACCACCCACCCTATTTTACTTCTGCTGCCAACTGGAGATATAAGGGGCAAAGACGACAGAGTCTAAGGATGAGAAACTGTGTGTTTAAGTGTGTGTGTCAGGGATATGAATAATGTATGAGTGGCAGGTCTGATTGATGTGGGGTATAGGGTTTCCAGCCAGCCAGCGGAGGGGCTGTGTGTCCGTGCCCAAACCCCAACACACTGCACTGCTGACTTCAAAGGGTGTGGTCTGGACTCACTCATATACAAACACAAACTCTCTCTCTCTCTCTCCCTCACACACACACACACTCTGAACCACTCACATAGATTAAGACACACATCTGCACACTCTTTCCTCACAAATTTACACACTTGCACACACACACGCTGGACTTCCTGTGCTCCCAAACAGGAACACACAGGGTGCTGTGTGCTGGACAGTGGGTCTGGGATTTGGGCGGAGGGAGGCCTTGCTTTCCACACCTGTGTTTGCAGCAGCAATTAGGGCCGCATTCTATTTTGGGGCGGCGAGCGTCCGTGCGCTCACAAACACACACTCTGAAGCACACAGAGAGAGCTCTCAGTGGCCGGGGCGTACACTACACGTAAGCTGTGTTTTCTCTGGTTAGAGAGTGTGAATGCCAGTGGAAAGCTCTAAATGGCCTGTAAATACAAACAGTCATATTTACAGTTCCAAGCCATTTAAGAGCTCATCATGGTCTGCCCACGCACGCCTTCATGACATGACCGGCCTCGGGGATATTAGCTAAGCTAAGATGCTAAATCACAAACTGTGTCACGTGATCAACACATGGCTCACATCTTAAAGGTTAATGCTTGCATTATTTCACCTTTTCATTATTATCAAAAAAAATACCTGGAGGAGACCAACACCATTTATTTTACCAACAAGTACTGTCTGTATTGCAACAACCAAAAACACTTTAAGTCCCATTAATTCATATTTTTTATAGAAACAGCAACTCAAATAACAGCATGCATTGTAAAAGGCATTGATCACTTGACAGAGAACACTCTCCCAACCCTGCAACGCTTTTTAGCCTCTTTTAGCTCATTGTTTTGGTTTTTACGGCACATTTACTTTTTGGTTAAGTGTCACCGCTCTTACGCGGCAGCTGTTTTCAGTAAACACGCTCTAATAAACCCCACCGTACACTACCTGCTCAATGGCAGACAGACACAGTTAGAGACTAGCTGGTGAAGAAAGTAAAGCATTTAGCTGCTAAAGAGCCAGATATCTTGTGTGACTGAAAATTGGACTTGTATTCATCAGGTGGAAAAAACACGACCCAAAATGAATGTTACGTTACTCCGCATCTCTGTGACACATAGAGGAACCATAAATTTGCATTGGGTGACACATTTCCAATGTGTGGTTTATTTTGAAGAAGATCCACAATTGCATTTTGCAGTTCAAAAAGTTGCCCCGGGGTGAATGAGCTCTGGTCACAGGTCACATGCAGAGAAAAGCTTGGTGAAGCCTTTTATAATCACACACCTTTCTTACAGTAGCATCTATTCTGTTCTGAATTTCTAAATATGTAACTGGTATATTTTTGAATCCTCCCAGCCACGTGGCCGGCACATTAGAGACTACGTTACCCACCTCGCAGCATGTCACACCAGTCTGCAGCTCAACATCTCAAGGAATAAAACAAGCATGACGGGCCGTGACAGTCACCAATCTGCGAGGTCTATACTTTGAGGTTGCGCTGGTTTGGAGAGCAACGAAGCAAGCTATTGCGCTGTGAAAAACGTAAGATTTGTGAAGACAGGGAGTAAACACAGGGAGGGTGAAACGTGCTTATTCATTCTCTTTCCTCCTCGCTCCCTCGCAATCTTGTAAACACGCACGCACGGTAATTACGTCTCATTAGAGCACTCAGAGCCTTTCATGTAGCTGCTGAACATGGCCACCGAATCTCCCCTCTGGCCCACAGACATAAACAAACACTTCAGCTGGCCTGCCCCCTGGAGCCATGGAGCCTTCGCTCCACAATGGAGAGCCAGGGATTCCCCTTCGCAATGGCGCATGTCCCCACCTCTCACTCCACACTGCCACCCACATCTTTTTCTTTTACTCTCATTCTGCCTCATGCTTTTCTTCTGCTCTTCCTGTGCTCTAAACAGACAGATAAACCAAAAGAGCAAGAGAGAGAAAGAGTTGAAAACAGAGAAAGAAAGCAGGAGACAGAAGTCAGAGAGCTGCCTGCCGGCTGTGGGTCGGTAATGATATAATGAGAGGACTGCAGTGTTTAGTGGGCGGCTCTTTTTATAGCAACTGTCAAGACAAATGTGCAATCATTCACTTTGATTGAGTGTGTGCGTGCGTGCTCGCCTGTGTGCGTACGTGTACGTGTGCGCGCCAGCTCGACGCACATGTGTGACGGGAAGCCGACTAGGGGATCGCGAGGAGGGCCACAGCGAGACGTAGAGAGTGAGGGAACGGCGAGAGAGAGAGAGAGAGAGAGAGGGAGGGAAGGGGAAATGGAAGGAAAGGACGTGACTGAAGGCAAACAGAGAGGTGTCACTGGGGGGGGGGGAATAAAGCATGGCCCTGGCATTGAATGGAGGGTCAGCGAGAGGTGACGGCCGGGTCAAGCTGAGGTCAAATAAGGTGCAAAACCAGTGACTCGGGGGCAAGTTTAGAATGAAAACAAACCACCGCTATCACTGCAGGTCACAGACAGGTCCTCCCCTCAGGTTACACACACACACACTCATATTGCTGGGGCCACTTAATTAAAAGAGATCCCTGGCACTCCCTTAGAAAGTCCCACCTTCTAAAAGCAAATACACAGCTCTCCATCGCGGCTGTTTTAACAAGGATAGAGTTCAATACGAGCAGCGTCGAGTGAAAGCCTCATTGTGGTGAAGAGAGGGAGGCTCTGAACGTCGTGTCGGTTCTCTCCTCATCCATCAGACCAACAACTCGGCACAGCATTTCCTCACCAATTATGCACAGGTCACACACAAGCCTACGGTCGTTTATACACAGCACACGTGTGTCTGAATATGTGTACAACAATATTAACACAAGTACAATGCATTGTTTATTACAGTGACCTTGTTCCTCAAATTGCCCCCATGGCATATTGCAAACATGTGTGTTTGTGCATAAAATAACTGTGTGTGTGCCGTACAGGGACGTATGCCCGGGCTGATATCATAAGCCTGTGTGAACGTGGATCTACTATCAGTCCAATAAAAAACAGACAACATGAGGAAGCCATTTGGTATTGAGAGATGAGGGAAGACAGGCTTTCAGTGCTGTGACCCAACAAATGTTTCCATTCCATTAAAGCCATCAGGCCTGTCTGAAGCGGACTGGATGGGATGCTGTCTCTGCCACGCTCAATAGACTACAGGCAGCTCTCAGCTGTCAGAGGGCCTGGCGGGGAAATGCTGCCTGGGGCTGAATCACTCCCTCTCTGTACCTGGAGTCGAGTTCAGCTCATAAAAAAAAAAAAACACAATCAGGTTGTTAAATGAGGCAGTTCTGCATAAGTAGGGAGTGGAGAGTAACAAAGACAAAGATTGTGAGTTGGACATGGAACCAAACTGACTTAATTATGGAGTTTTTAGCCTGTGAAGCTGCTGCAACTTATAACTGGATTATTTTATTAAGAGTTAATTTACTCACAAACAAGTGAAAAGATTTCTTCCAGCTGCAGATGTCAGGACAAATCATTTTTGTAGAAGTTTGTGGATAATAATAATAATATAGTAATAATAATGATAAAAAATAATCTTAAAATACTACTTATCAAAAGCAGCATTACTAAGTGCTTAGCAAAAAGCACCATATAAAAAAAGGTGACAAAGAGGGCATTTGCAATCAAGTCACAAATTAAAAATACAGGAAATAAAAAGCAATGAAGGTGTACACATACAGTATATACAAAATACAAACCAAGTGAAAAAGTATACAAATTAAAATATGCTGTATAATATAGTTTATAGTGAACAGATGTGCACAGTGGGCCTATTTCTTCTTTTAGGCCAAGTAATACTGATGCTCCACATGCAGTGTGACTACATTAGAGGGCGGATACCCGACCCGAACCCGGCGGGCCGGGTTCAGACAAAAATGTAGAAATGAGGGTCAGGGTCGGGTTCGGTCGCATCATACTTGACATGGTGCTTCCTGTTCAGCGCTGGGGTTATTTACGTGACAACACATGAATGCAACACACAGGTTGTAAATATTCATGTAGCCTAGCTAAGGATGGGGAAGTTTAAAAAACTGCTGAAAACCATGCAGGGAAATCAACGGTATAGAGGCATTTTGATTTGCTTCAGCGGACAAAAACAGAATGCCTGTTGGGTTCGGGTACTACTCTCTCGGACTCGGGTCGGATTCGTATAGAAAAATGCGTCCCGAGCCACACTTTCACACTTTAGACTACATGTGCACGTGCGCATAAACACACGCAGAGTGAGTGTGCACAGAGAGCTGAGCATCAAAGGGGTCAGTCAGTCAGACAAAAATGTAATCGAGAGAGAGAGCAGAGACTGTGACTGCGCTCTTGTGATATTTGGCTCCATTCAACACTCTGCAGTCTGGACGGAGAATCTTCCCACGAGCTGCTCGACCGTCTGACAGAGCGAGATACGCTGAGCGAGCAAGGGAGAGGAGGTCACACACATTCCAGTCCCAAAGAGTCGGCCAGACTCCTCAGACAATTAAAACAAGATGACCCCCCCTCCCCCAACCCCCCTGAACACCCCTCTACTCCATCAGTCCCGTCTGCTAGACCACTGAAGGCTTCACTTCACTCCCTGACTCACACAGATACTCCCTAAAATGTCCCTACATGAGACTCAGCCTTTTCTATATGACAAGACTCAAAAACACACACAAGTACAGACACACACACACCCACAGGCCTGGGAGGGATTATTGCATTAGGGTGCCTCTCACACTTGTGCTTCCCAATCAGGGCGGGTCTCAGCTTCACAGGCCAGCTGTGGACGCCCTACCTACTGCTGCTCTCTCTCTCTCTCTCTCTGCTCAGTGCAATTCAACTCCATTCAGTAAGACTTTGGTGGCATCACTAAGGCTGGGTATGGAATCATTTACTTTTTTGGTGCCAACTGAAATGTGTCTGTAGCACTGAGTACTAAAAACAGCCAAGTACCAAAAACTGGCATCAATTGTCTGATCGGATTAGTAGTCGTGTTTAGTTATTCTTTGATAAAATAGTTTGTGATTTAAATCATCATCTTGACAATTTTAGACTAGTTTATTTAGACAAGGCAGGTTTATTACTATAGCAGCTTTCAACAACAAGGTATTTCTGAAGGTAAAGTGCTTTATATAAGACATAACATTAGATAAACATAAACTGATAAGCATAACACACACAAATCTCTGACTGAACTGTCGCCGTTCAAGTTGCATTGTGGGTAACGTAGGCTGATATCTTTGGTTCTGCTGCATCAATTTTGATCCTATTTTTTTTGTGTGAATTTGATCACATTACAGAAGTGCAATGCTAAATCGGTGGAGAAAAGAGAAGAAAATCAATCTACTCAACACCATGCATAACACAGCAGCTGCCTGGCTATTCATGAGGCCATGAAGGAGTTTAGTATATGGTCATGTGGTCTGAGAGGAATTACCAAAGTTTTTCTCAACACTACTAAGTGTTGCTGGCGCTTTGACACTTTACAAATATTTTTGGAAGACAATGGACTCCCTTCTGTCTCAAATTCTCCTCTCTCACACCCCTACTCATCACGGCCATCTAACACAATCCCTCCTGCCCCGACCTGTTAAACCCCCCGCAGGGTACTGAGCCTTCCCACCACCTACCCCCTCCAGAGACACCAGCCCATCCATTTCCCCTGCTCCTTCACCCTCTCCTGCCCTCTCTGTGTGGGATTTCACCCCCAGCACACACACACACACACAAACCCGTCACCAACCAAACCTGTCAAACACAGCACTAAAGCGCAGGACAACACAGAGGCTATGGCCTTTGTTTCCTGTTTTAAATCAAGTCCCCTGAAATAAGCTACATAAATACAGTGCAGTGAAGTCAGTGTAGCACGTTTACAAAAATAAGTCATTCATTTAGAGAAGAATATAGCACAATCACTGGCCACAGCCTGTAATTACTCAATTTGCATTGTAGACCCTTAGGGCTGGGTAAGAAAACACTTTCTGACTATAATTGTAGAAAAGTCAAATGCTGAAAGCTGTCACTGAATGTTTGGTCAGTCTGTCAGCTTTGTTTACCCATTCTCTGATCAGATATTTCCTCATTTAAATCTACGTTTTTATTCATTTATTTAGGTTAAGTTCTTATTCAGCCGCTCTGTGTTAATATGTAGCACTGATATGAGGGAGCATTTTGGTATAAAAACATGTTCATATCCTTTAAAGTGAGGTATTAGGGGGGAGAAAAATGTGGTTTTGGTCAGTACCAAAACTGTTTTACCAGTAAGGACAAAAAGAGAGCGAGAGAGAGAAATCAGCTAAAAAGGTTTTGGCATAAAGACAGATTGCTTCACAGCACAAAACAGGAATCAATTTTCATAAGGAGAAACATACAACTGTATTTAAGATACTAACTCCATAGCTTAAACTTGATGTCAATTTGTCGAAGTGTATATTCATTAGAGCTGCAATGATTAGTCGATCCACAGAAAAACAAATCGACTATTTTTAAAGCAAAAAGTCAAAAAATGTGATTGTTCCAGGCTCTCAAATGTAAAAATGTGCCACTTTTCTTGGTCTAACATGATAATTAATGAATTATTCTTGGGTTTTGGACTATTGGTTGGACAAACCAAGACATTTGATGAGGTCATCACATTTTCTAATGCTTTATATACCAAAGGATTGAGAAAATGATCAGCAGATTAATCGATAACAAAAAGACCTGCGATTGGCTCATATTCCTGTTCTTGGTTTTCAAAACAAATACACACCAAGCCACAGTTAGCAAGTGGAGGCAGGGCAAGTATTATAACCTGTTTATGCCCGGGAAACAACAGGGTTTATGGGAAATATGGTGTCAATGTTTCACATGCCACTGTCTAAACATTTGAGCAATTTCTTTGTAAAAATATTTAGTGTCTTACTTTTTTTGCTTATAACTTGGAAAACTGAATAAGGAGAGGTTAAAAAAGCTTGCCATAGAGAGCTGTATTACAGCTGACTTCTTTTATAAATAATGTGCATATTTCCATACATCTGTGCGTCTGTATTGTCTTTCTATATGTCCGTTTGTGTAGCTAACTGTTCGTATGTGTGTCTCTGCTTTCTGCAGGACTCCGGGGTGCAAACTACCCTGCAGGCTTCATATGAAAGCTGAGGATTCTGGTTACACAAGGCGGCGAGGAGAAAGGAGAGAAAAACAGATCGGGAGAAGAAGAAGGAGAGCATCTGCTTTCATCCTCAACCCAGCAGGGGAGAGCTTAGGCCTGTCACTCTAAGAGAGACAGCCAGCTGCTGCAGCGTACACACACACACACACACACACACACACACACACACACACACACACACACACACACACACACACACACACGGGAAAAAATACTGAATATTCTGGAGTACCATTAAAGCTCAGTGGTATGATCATTTCCCTTGTTTTCACTATTATAAAAATATATTCCTAATGTTTAAGCTATAACAAATACAGGGAAAAGCTCATACTGCAAAGTAAAGCATCCAAAAAGTTCTTTCCAACATGAAGGACTTTCAACTTTTCTTCTCGCACAGAAAGACAATCCTCATACCAGAGCCGTCAGAGCCATCCAGCTGGACAGACCGTTGCTAGCTTGCACTAAAAGGCAAAGACAAGCACCACGTGGGTGTTTTCGACTCCTTCAGGCGGAAAAAGTCGTTGCCGTGCCTACTATAAATTTATTATGAACCTATGGTTCCAATCATTTACAAATGATTTGCACTCGCAATCAATACAGCAATAAAACCTGATTAAATCTGACATAAATTTGCATTACAACTTCCAAAAGTCGTTCTTTACCTGGAGGAGGATGATGGCTGTGGTACGGTGTTTTTGTAGGTTCTTGACTTCCAATGTTTTATTGAGTTAAACAGCCTTGAAACAGGAAAAAATGGCATTGCCTACTCCTGCAAAAGGGGATAATGAGTGCTAGTCGCTTCATTTCTGAGGGATTTTAAGCCAAAAAGATCACAAGCACTGAACAATATGATTGGCTACAGGCAGATAAAGAAATTAAAACAAGGCCAATTAATCATATATCAGGATGACAAAAATACAACATATCTCGTATAGCCAACAAGAACGAGATTTGACAAAATAATCACCACAAGGTCCATTTAGTAGCTGTTCTCCCTCACCAGATGGAGTTTGCCTCGTTGTCATGGCATCATAGATGTTCAAATTTTTATTTTCTCCAAGGAATCCATGTTGGCTCAGAAGTTGAGAGAGAGAAGTTCATGCTGAACTTGAAAAGAGATTTGCTCACATTAGGTTCCATTTCTCAGACTTGAGTGTATATGAAAAAGCAAAGGTAATAATATATTTAAAGTTTTCAAATGGATTTTGTCCATGGCTCCAGGATTAATCCATCCTTTATCAACTAATCTTGTCCCTGCACACCTGAAGGTGGAGTTTGAGAGTTGTGATGAGGTAGACAAGAAATAAAATAAAAAGTAGAACTCAAACAACATGTTCTCCTTCATTTAGAAGATTATTTAGAGCCGTTTCTGATCATTTTTACTGAAAAGAGTAACAAATAAGGAGATGGTTCTTTCTCTTAACAAAACATATAGAGATGGACAGATTACTCTCAGGCAACATGGGATTAGTATGGATGAGGAGGCGTGATCTCCCAAAACGATGGAACAAAACCCCTCTCCATTCAATAAATCGTGTTATTATATACATTCAAAAATTTTGAAAATCAATCTCAAACTTCACATTTTGGTGCTCTGTGTCGTAAAACTGCAGATAAAAAAACACAAATTAAAGGTGATAACAACAACAAGGTACAAATATGGCGAAGGTGTAGCTAAATAAACAGCAGGTGAAGCAGAAAAACGCCTTCTAATCACATGATGTTGTTCACCAATTGCAGGAAACAGCATAATATGTGGTGCTGAGCGAGACTGTGACGCACAATTGACAAGTTCTCCATATGTACAATCTATATTTAACATAATCGATAATATATAATACAATAATAGATAATAATAGAGGTCAAGAAGGGACACTGGAAATTGATAATGGTGTTATATATAAACATGTGCTACGACCTTTTCTTTTTTTTCTTAATTTATTTTATACTGTTTTACATTCTTTTTATTATATTTTCTCTGTACATATGTGTGCGTGTATCAATCAATCAATCAAAAGGGTTGCATCTGCCATATTGCCAGTAGGAACACTGCAATATTGAGTTGTAGTAGTATCCACAGAAGGATTTCCAGCCTCCAGTAACCCTGCTGTCGTTCCCTTTACCAGATGTAATCCAGCCAATCACAGCTTCGATCCAACTCTTTCAGCCAATGAACCAGAGCTGTACTGCCAAATACTGACTGGGAATAAAACAGAGGGGTAAGAAAGAAATGGACACGACGGTCCCTGAAAACCCCTGAATCTCACCCCCAGAAATGAGGACACCTGCTGGGTCAGGTTTCTGCCTGTAAAGCTGCACATGCATGCAGAAACACACAAAACCCCAAACACTGTGTAACCCTCCCGTGCCCCCCATCCTAGAATCTCTACGGTCATAGATCTGCCTCTGTTGTCTGTTCGTCTACTGTTAGAGCAGCAAGAGGGAGTCACTTTTACACAATCTTTCTCCATTTATCTTCCCTTAACTGTAAATGATCTGGACTGTGGAAATCCTTCTCTGTCCCTCTGGTACGATGCCACAGTAAATACTCAGCCCATGTTTGATGATGATTTAGGATTTGGACTCAGATGGGGCAGGAGTGCCTCCTTGGAGATCTATTTGAAGTCTCTCACCCAATTCATTATTCTTATCTCACCTCCTATGTCTCTTTCCTGTCTGTTTATCCATTGTGAAACTCTGTCCTGTTCACCTGTGCGTCATGTTTTAATTAGAAAACAGCACAAATGCAAAGCCTCAGCCCACATTTGTGTTGACTGCTTACATCCAAATGTGCACAAGGAAGACCTTAATTTAGAAATAAACGGGTGATTTAACAAACCAGTGAAGAAGCACAACATACAAAATGAGTCTATCCAGTTGAATAAAATACAGATCTTGTAGTTCAAGTTTTGGGATTTCTATGGACTTTTTAAAAATCTAATTTGAGATGAGCACTTCTATTGTAAAAACAGGCAAAATATTCTCTAATCAATAGAAACTTGCTCGTACCAAACAAAAAAAATCTGCACATGATGCAACCAAACATCTACCATTAAAACCAAGCCACTACAAACACTATCAGAGCTTAAAACTATAAAAAAAAAAGGGGGGGGGAGAATTAAACTTCAAACATTCAGGTGCTTGACACTAGCAAATTTGTCTTTGATAAGAAAACGTAAGATTTAATAACCCTTAGAAACGGATATGACTCTGAATTTGCCTCTCTCCTTTGATGGGATCTAGGGAAAAATCATAGCTCATTTTGGTTTTCTTCCTATTTTCCTCTTGACTTTATATCACCAGAAGTATTTTCTCTGCTGTGCTCATTGCAAGAGGAGCACTTTTATGTAAACTACAGAGGTCAGTGTCCTCTTGAAGCAAAACACAGCAACTTTCAGGTGCATGAGAACACAGAATTCATGCAAAAATCTGCCAAAAGTCTGTGCACCTTAAGGATTTCTTCACTTTACAGATGATAAGCATCAACACGGTTATCTGTAATTCATCCATTCTCATTTTGAATCCCTAAAATACAAACAAGTACTCCCGACGACCACTCTAAGAAATGTCTATGGTTGAGCTCATATTCCACATGACACCTTTTAGAGGCTCCGAGAACCAATTCAGCTCTTCAGACCTGGGATCAGATACCCTTTATCAGTCTTTTAAAAAAGGATAAAATGTTCAGCCATAATGCTCTGTAAATGTACATGTTGGTGAAATAAGCCCAATGTGTGTGTGTGCGTGTGTGTGTGTTTTATTGCTCTGAACCACAGGGGGGCAAACCCAAGTTTATTGAGCTGCTGCTTAGGCCGTGGGTCGAATTTCACCTGCAATTAACACCACAAAACCTACACACACACACACACACACACACACACACACACACACACACACAGCTGCTGTCATTTACTCATCCTGCTTGTGTGGGATCCCAAATCAACATGACAGTAGCTTCTGTCACAGTCTCTCTCACACTAACTGGTGTACACTCGGTCTAACCCCCTGCAGAGCACACACACACAAATCTCAAGAGATGGGATTATTGTTAAGGTGAGGGGTCGGGGAGCTGTAGTTGTTGTAGTCAGGAGGTTCTGGTGATGAAACCTAACGCTCCCTCTCCTCTGCCCTATTAGCTCCCATTTTAGCTCTTTACCACTCCAGCTGTGTTTATTAAAACCCCACAGAGCAGGCGAAGGTATTTACCAGCTCCCTGAATCACTGCAGTAAAGATCCAGGAAAGCATATAACACACACACACACACACACAAAGTTATCTATACCACAGAGTACAATATAGCGAGGGGACAGCGCCCTCTACGACACTGCAAAGTCCACTAGTGAGCCATCATATGTTGCAATGCACATTTGAATCCTACAGCAGCCAGTAAACACGCAGCACAGGGAACAATTAAATGTTGTACCTGTACTGACTATCTTCCTTGACACTGACACTGTATCTGCTAAATGCCAAAATATTCTGGTTGCATCTAATCTGATGTGAATATTTGCTGGTTTCCTTTCTCTTCTACGATTATACACTGAATATTTTTGGGTTTTGTTGGTCTGACAAAACAAGACCTCACTGTGGACTCTAGGAAACTGAGGCTTTTTTGGACCATCTTCTGATATGTTATGGTCCCCAAGATTACCTGATTAATCGAGAAGATAATCAACAGAGTTATCAATAATGAAAATAATTGTAGTGTAGTGTATTATAATAATAATAGTGTCAGCCATAGCTGGAACTGTGCTGTCAGTACCTGCAATTACATCAGCTTGGCTGTGTGGCCAGCTGAACTGAATTGAACATGAGCAGTATGAATTGGTAGAATACCTGAATTTGTTCAATTCTGATGAACCTCAAATCTTTTATCTCCTTCTTTTGTTTTAATGTACAAAACATCAAGGCTGTCAAGCTTCAACACACTCCCAAAACTAACAGATCTTATGTCTGATCTCCACAGCCAAACCTTCAGTGTCCATCCAACAATCCAACAGGTCCTGTCAAAATGTCTTTTAGAAAGATAATGAGGCCCGTTTAGCATGCTGAGTCGCTCTGGATAAGCGCCTCAGCAAAAAGTTCAAAATGTAGACGTAAATGTCTTGCTTACTGTACCCAGTTCCCGAGCCTGCCCCCGCTGTCACCTCCAAGGCCAAAAACATGTGATGAATGGCCCAGCGCTCTCATCAATCATCTGTGATTGGCCCTGATCTGCGCTGTGATTGGCTAATTAGCCTCATCTGTAACCATTACTGCAGAGAGAGGCAGCTGCGGCAGGAAAAAAAAAGGATAAGAAAAATAAAGGAGGTGAAAAATGACACCATCAGGGCTGTCCTGTCACCTCACTGCCTCCACACAATGCCAGGAATCAGACAGCTACCACCACACAGGGGCAACCACACACACACCTGAAGGCTGCAAGAAAACACCTTCCAAAGACCAGAGTTTCACAGGTAATTATATTTTGAAGATAAATATGCGAACAAGACAAGAGCAGGGAGGAGGGGGTCGTCGGGCCTGTGTGTCAGCGGGTCAGCCACATCTCATCTGGCAACAGTTTCTGCTCCGCTACAGCAGCAAGAGCAGCAACGCCAGCTCCAGTCAAGGGAAAAATAAGAGCCGCTTATTAGATGTAGCCGGGACAAGAGGGAGTGACAGTTTGGTGGAGCACTGGTCTAGTGACGCAGCTTGTCAGGAGTACAACACACCAAAAAGTAAAAGGTTAAGAGGAGGGACATGAAAAAATAAAAAACACCAGGCGGGAGAGGAAACAGACAAAAAGACAGAGACAAAGTGAGGCAGAATGAAGCCCGAGAGAAGAGAAAGGGCCAAAACCACTAGGCCGACTTGTGCTCCTGCTGCCGTCCCAGCCAGCCCTCCTCTCTGCACAGGAAATGGCTCTCTGCAGCCAGAAGGGGGGGGGCTCCAAACAGCTGTACCCACCACGGGCCAACTCAAGGTTGGGGCACAGGCTGAGAGGAGAGTAAAGATGGCCGACTGCTACATCTTTATCTGCTTAGATAGAGTCTTTAGCGAGTGATTATTGTGGGTTTCCTTTTCTCCTTGGCACGCTCAGATTCAGAAATTTTGTTCTGTATCGCCAAATCCCAGAAAACCACACAAAAAAAAAAACGGCAGCCTTTTCACAAAAATGAAAGAGTCCAAAGCTTAACCCCTTTGAGGAAAATGAGATCAGGAGGATTTAAATGATTTTATACTAATGTGTTCAACTCCCTGCATCTATTCCATAATAATATAATAATAATAATAATAATAATAATAATAATAATAATAATAAAGGACTCCATTGAGAGTAGCTGGGAAGCTCCAGGTCTGTCTGACTGCCTGGGACAGACACCCGATACCCGGCTGAGACGATGCCCAGCCAGCCGCACGCCTTCAGACGTCGTTAGAGCAGACACACAGCACGCCCCTCCTGCCACCCGCAATCCATCCACAGCCAATTACAAGCAATTTCCCTGTCCTGGGTGGGGTGAGGAGAGGGAGAGAGAGAGGGAGGAAAAGCAGTTGTCAGCCTAAAGCAGACACACATGGTTCTGTTTACAAATTGCCAGTTGTTTGGCTTTGCCATGGTAACACAGTGCTGACGCTGGCTGGCTGGATATTTCAGAGTGAGACAGAGTGAGACAGAGCGAGGGGGTGAGGGGGTGGGGTGTTGGGCTGGTGACAGTCGAGCTCTTTGATGGTCTGAACTTTCAGCAGGAGAGATGGTTCATTTATGCATAATGTACAAACGTCCCACAAACACACGTCTGTTTCCCTCCTGCCTTCATCTTCTCCCCCTTCCTCCCCCTTCCTCCTCCTCCTCCTCCTTCTCCTCCTCCACATCAGTTCCCCTCAGCACCTCGGGCTTCTGTTTGGCTTCCCGAAATCCGCCTTTCCGAAACTGGAGACGCACAGCGAGGAGGTGCCTGATTCACCAGAACTGGAATGTCGGCCGTTCCCACAGGAAACCTGGAGCGTCTCAAGCCAGGGTGCCCCGGACAGGCGAGTGCACAGACACAAATCCAGTAACACAGGTTTTGCACATACAACACAAGTACACAACTCAGACTAACATAACAGAATGAAGAAACCTGCTGAAAGTGACCCAACAACCTGAATCTTACTTAGACTTGTTGTTTCACATAGTAGCTAAGTGGGCAGAGCCACAGGTTCTGGAAGTTGTGTTTTCTCAATGTAAATTTCTTTTTAATGACAACCTCAATATTTCTGGCTAATTCAATAATACAGTAGTTTCTGTTATGGCCATTGGGTATAAATATTTTTACTTTGTTTCTAAGAAATCATGTTTTTCTGTCAGTTTGGTATGCTAAATACCAAAAAATATACTACAATTCCCATGAGCCTCAGTGGCTGTTGCAATGAAGAATACACCAACCAGAGGTAAAAAATCAGAGCTAGAGCTAATTTTGTAATTTTAACAGTTAAAATCAGTAAGTCTCTAAGTTCAGCTTAGAGGTGCAGCAGCATTGTGATCAAATGTTTCTTAAACCAATGCTGCTTCGAGTCACTTTTATTCCAACATAATCTTAAATTTTTTTTCTACACAGTTTCTAATTTGCACTCATAATTCATCAAGGAATGGAGTTAAATGCCAATCAAACAAAATATGTGTTCACATGAAAGGTGAAGCAGATTTTTGTCTTGCTTTAGTCGAACCAAAGTGACTGCTGGACTGTTTGAGCGGTCCAAGTTTATTCTCACAACTTAAAACTGCAGTTTTCTTTCATTTTCCACCAGTTTTTCCCTTTATCCTCTTGCTTCTGTGCCTTCATGAAGTACAGTCATACAGCAGTAGGATAAGCGTAAACTGCTCGCTCAAGTTGAAATTTGTCACGTCACATGGGCATGCCTTCAGCCTGTTCATGCCCACTTGGGTTTTTCCCTACTGACTTTGTATGCAGTTGTGCTGCTTCTAAAATCTGCTTCGCGTGGCGCACCTTCCTGTCACCTCACATCTGTCTGAGAAAAGTTAAGTAGACTTTTACTTCCAAGATTGCATTAGATAAGACATTATTATATACACCATCCTTTATTTTGTCAGGTGTGAATCCATTCGCGTGACAGCGAAATACTGTTGCACAAACAGATTCTTTTTCAAAAACAACAAACCTTTTGTGCTTCTATTTTACCAATCCTAATTCAAGTCCGACTTCCTACCACAGGAGGCAAAAATTATTCAGTGTGGTTACGATCGGATATGACTGATCGAAAGTCTTCCCGTGTCAGGCAGTGACTGATGCTTCACTGACGCCATGGACGCCTCCGCTCCCTGCCTTAACAGCGTGAACCGCCGCTTCACTACCACCCCGCTCTGACCCCACACTGACTGATCTGCAGTCAAACTGAGGTTCCCCGCAGTAACCTCCTCACCCCCGCTCCCATCTCAAAGAGCACCCCCCGCCACCTCCGCCACCATCACCTCCTAATAATAACACGGTCCGCAGTGAGGGGTCTGCTGTCAGACATGGCAACCTGTCGAGTCTTTCATCTCAACAGCCAAACACACGTGTTCCAACCTTAACCTATCACACACTTTGACACACACATAGGAATGTGCGCTTCCTTACACACACATGCACGGGGGGAAAAAGACACACATTCAGAAACACTGAGCTCTGTCTGCTCCTGGACGTGGCGACCCCACTGTTCGTTTCATCTCCCCACTCCTTTCTCTGCTTGCTGCTGGCACCATTACGTTAACACAAACACCATATTTCTGTCATCGTCCCCAGGACGCTGCGTTCTCTTAATATCTCTCTTTCTTCTGCGGGCGTTCGGGGAATGGTGATGGGGGCCTGAAGGGATCTGGGACATGGGTGAGTTGTGGGAAACCAGAGTGCAGTCTGTGGCCTCACAGCATGCGGCCCTCTCTCTCTCCTCCCGCTCCCCCTCTCTTTCTCTATCTCTGTTTCTCTTTTGGCAGAGAATCATAGGAGGCTTCATGCAGATCACATATTGCGGCCTCAAATGATCTGGGAAAACATGCCCTGTTAATGCTGTGTGCACATCTGAACCCCGTTCAACTCTGAAGCAGTGCACGCACAGTTTGTGTCTATTTCTCTGGGCTTGTGTGTGGTTATGCTTGTGTGTGCTTTACCTCCACATAGTCTTTGGCGTGGCCCCAGTCCCTCTTGGAGTCCAGGTTGCCCAGGCTGAAGCTCTCCAGTTGGCCAAGGTGAATCTTTGCCACAGAACGGCTGATTTTACGCGTCACAAAGTTTGAACCTAAAACACATACATTAAAAATGCTTTGTTGGCATCTTCTGAATTCAATTACAGTTTACACAGGATATAAATATTACAGAGGTTTAGCTAGGTCCAACACATACAAACACAGATAGTCAGAAACAGAGAAAAAACAGGGCAGATAAGTGAAATCGAGCCCTCCTCATTGAAGATGGAGTTTAGAGATCCCTACAAAACTTCTACATAACACTATATCACCACACACGTACATAGACAGCCGTCCAAACCTCCACTACGGCTCCAAGTCCTCTTTAGCCAAAGCAAAAAGCCACCCTGAGTCAAATCAATTCGTTACCACCTCACATTACAGCCACTAGATCCTTTTAGGTTCATTCTCTCTCATTTTCCTCTCTAATTCACTGTTTCAGTGTCAAATCTGGGCTAGATGCCAAGACAAATCTCAGACCATCAGTCTGTCAACACCAAAAAAAAAGCAACAGGGAAGTTCCACAGAAAAATGACAACCAAACAGGACCACCCTGGCTCTGCTGGTGCAGTGTCCAGTCCAGAATCACCACATCGGCAGCCGATTCATCTGCCAGATCGCCCAGCGGTGCTCCTCATTCTGAGCCGACACACGTGGCGATATTATCTGCGGGAAAAACAAATGGGCTCCTAATGACTATTTCTGCGCCGCTATGAAGGGTTAGAGAAGTTTTTGGGTGTTTTGGCGGGACACTGAGGGCCGGTGTCATGTTATCTGTTCCTGCTGTGGAGGGAAAAGATGCCATGGATAGCCTGCGAATAAATGCACCAGACCTCCAACCCAAACAGCATTATACTGATGGAAATCAACACTAAATATTAGGGTGTCATGTCTAATAATGCCACCGTCTTAGTTGAAACAGCTTATTAGAGCTTGAGGGGTTTAGCTCTGGCTAGGCTCTTCTGTCTTATGTTCAAAAACCAAAATGGCAGCTATGTGGGGATATGTGAAAATATAATTTCAAAGGAAAGCTTGAAGCTTGCATCAAAGAGTTGGCTATTATTAGCCCACACAACATCTCCACTGTACATAAATCTCCCACAACCTTGCGTGAACCTCTTAAGAGCTCCTACATGCTGTTTTTTGAACTCATCATGTCTGGGATGAATGTTGCCTTTTTAGCTCTGTGTCCATCCTGTCCGTAAAGCAGCGGCTCTGTCTCGACACTGTACCACTGTTGCCCTGACATGGAGCAGAGCCTTCACGTAGACACAGGAAAATCCCATGAACCCAATCATGCGAATGCACCAAATTTGTAGTAATTATTTCATAGGAAAGCGACAGCCCTGGGCAGGCTGAGCAGAAACAGACCAGAGAAGGTTAGACACGCTTATTTGAGAAAATACAGAATGTTGTGTGTTGGTAGCTGCTCACATGGCCCCCGTGTCAACGCTGCTTTGTCGCCATGTTGAGCTGGAGTTTGATCAAGTTTAAATGAGGCTCTATGCCGTCTTCAGACTTTCTCTGGATCGCACTACAAGCACTACTTTTACTACCATTAGCATTCAGAATTCTGTGAATCAATATTATTCACATGTTTATAAGGAAATAGCATATGTCTACAGAGCGTAGATAAATTGTTGATGTTGTGGAAACCCCCTCCGATGTCAGACCTGTCCTGACTTTGCATGACTGTCTCATCGGGCCCCGGGGGCCGTTCTCTCTAACCTGGCAGGTCATCTGTTCTGGCAGGTACCACTGCTCCTGCTAACCGTAGTCAAATGTTAACCAACAATTTCTCATCTGCCACTGACACAGCCATGATTGTCAGCTTTGCACTCATCCATATCAGACAGGCTCATCACAAAGTGTGGGTTATTTACCATACAGCTACACACACACACACGAACACATAACATCCCCATGTCATATATCTAGTGCTCAAACAATTAAGCAATTAGTCAATGGATAGACACTTAATCGACAACTATTTTAAAGGGGAACTCCACACATTTTATTCACAAACATCAGTTAACTAGTCATGGGGGATATTACTCAGCCAGAACAACAGTTGTATAATGTTTTCTGTGTGATGTCACCAGGGTTATCTTAGCTGGGGGGGTTTAACTGAGAGCCTTTGTTACAAAGTGGGGGCATGAAGTTTTAAAGACATGGGTTTTTTTAAGAATATTATGGGAGGTGAAGAATACAGTGTTTTTTACACTTTTCTTGACCCATGTTAGAGACTAAAAGTCATGATATCGATTTTGACTGTTCTTATTTTAAACCAGTCTCTTGAGAGTCTCGCAACTTTACAGAAATGCAATACAAATTTTCTGAAATGCTCTTTAAATAATCAATTACCATCTCAATGTCAGTATTTGCTGCTTTATCACTGCAACATGAGTAATTGCTATTTAAAGCCTTCTTTTTTTGTCCTGTATCTTTGAGCCTGCATTGTGTGCACAATTCACTTTTTGCTATAACCAGCTTTTGTTCTCTTTTGTTTTCCATGTGTTTCTCTATTTTATATTGTTGTAAATATTTTGGGGTTTCGATTGTTGGTCTGACAAGCACGCAATTTTATAATGTCACCTTGGATGGATAATTCCCACTATTGGCTTTTACATTTCTCAATTAAAAGATTAATCAGAATATAATCAATAGATTACACGATTAATACATTCTCATCAGTTGCCGCTTTCCAAATTGTATGTTAGGACATGGTGAGGCGAGGCAATGTAACAAGAGTCCAGATTGGTAACTACAGTAAATTGGAAGGCAGGGGTTTGATTTGATCCAACATCCAAGGGGAACTCGAGTTTGCAGGTTAAACACAGGTTGTCAAAACTCTGCAGATCCAAGTTGGCTCTTAAAAAGGTGGCAGAGGGATACAGTGTTGCACAGCACACCCAATCAGTAATAAAGTGCATTATTTCCCCCCAAGCACACCTGTAGTCTCCTTGTAAAGCTCACACCTCTGTTTGGAGTGGCTCTGCTCCCTGCCTGCTCTAATTGGTGCGGTGTGGACCAGAGCGTGGGCCTAATGGACCGGCCTGCCTGGCTGTGGACAAAGCCTGCTCTGTTACTGGCCCGGGTGTTAATGTGTTTCCTTTACTGGCAGCAGCACCGCAGGACAGCCAGGAGGAGGGAGTGGAGGCAGGCGAGGGGAGCCAGGGGGGCTAACAGGAGGTTTCAAGCCCAAACAGGGCAGTGGTGGCCGTTTAACCTTGCCCGCGGCCCGGCGGAAAGTTTAATAAAACCACGGGCCATGAAAACTGAGCAGACAGCAAAACCCATGCCAGAAAGGGACACTCAATCTCTTTCTCTCTCTCTCTCTCTCTCTCTCTCTCTCTTTCTCTCTCTCTCATTCTCACTTAACCGTTTCTTTTCTTTTTTCCCATCATTCCTTTTAATTTTTTGGCCAGAGAAGCGACAGGAAAAACGTAACACACGGGCCTCGTTGGCACAGCTGGGCTGAAGCATGGGGAGAAAAAGGAGGAGGAGGGTGGTGAGGAGAAATGTGCGGAGATGTCTCCCATCCAGAGCCAGGTCATGTGGGCCCAGACAGGATGGGGACGGGAGCTGTCAGCTGGGGGCTTGGGTGTGGGGGAGTCAGGGAGGGAACTGTGGGTTTGAGGGGATTTCGGCTTGACTGGCCTTGGTTACTCAACAGATTCTGTTGTTAGAACCATGCTGCTAAAGAAAGGTGACTTATGAAGTCTGTCTTCAAACTGTGTGACGGGCCAGCCATTACACACTCAGACCTCATGATGTCTGACTAACACTCATTTATATTACCGTCTGTGAGTGTATTTATGTGCACTTACTAATTGAGATTCAACCACAGTGTGATTTATTCAAATCACTCTTCTGTAACATTTATTTTGTCATAATGTGTAGTCACGGCTCAGCCAAATGGCGCATTAGCTCTGGAAAAACTAAAAAGAGGAGTGAATTCAAGTCTTGAATCATATCATACATTTATAAAGTTTATCTTCAATGTTACATTTGCACAGGTAGAACATCCACTTCCTTCCTGAGCCAAGTCTCCTCTTCCAACTTTAGACCTGGAGTATGTTTTTCATCACAATGTAAATCTGTTGGTGATTTGCAGGATGTTACTGCAGTTCTCCCTTTTTCTTCATACAAATGTGGAATGACTTAGTAACCCAGACTGTTTTAATGAGCCGCATTCCAAAAATAGGATCGCCTACTTCTCTTTAAAAAGTTAAACACAAAGATTCTGCGTATTTTCCAGATATTTAACAGTTGACTCATTTCTGTCCCGAGCTTGTCTGAACTGGCCACGGTCTGAAGCTGGTGAAGAAAAAAATAGTCAAGACTTAATTTTGATTGCCACAGTTGTAATAGAAACCCTTAGGTTACCTCAACAGAGGGTTTACACACCTGTTTTGGAATTCAACCAGAACTGCAAATCCCATAATCCCACTCTGTCTTTGAGCAATGGCCTAGGGGAGTGAAAGGATTTGTGGTAGATCTGAAGTGAAAAATGCAACCTTTAATTTCAATCTCCACTCCCACGCATTTCAGGACTTAGGTCGACCCTGTAGCCCTGTTTACATCAAAATGAATGCGTACTCATCTCATACTCATCTTCTTTATCTGTACTGAGTTATGAACAAAATACCTGACTTGCAGGAACACTAAGTGATTCTGCAGGAGGAATCTTCTCCAGATCGGGTTTGGCCAAATTCCACCCAGGCCAAAGACCTGTCAGTGTCTGCCATCACGGTTATTGCACAAATCACATTCTGACTGATCTCTGGAGCTTCGATGAAGGGAGAATATTTGCATTACATCCAGGAGATGTCATGCGCTCAGCTCTGCCAACACAGCATCTATTCACACCTGACATTCTGCTGCCCTCGGTCTGGGTTGAGTCAACTGACAGGGAGGGTGCAGAGAGAACGAAATGTGATGCTAGGAGGGTTGGAATGGGGCTGGAGGGTTACGAAGACAAAGACCAAGAAAGTACCTTTTATTAAATTGGGTGTGATGCACTAAAATGGACAGACGGCACAGGGTGTGCAAAGGTGTGGGGAAAGAAAGGGAGGGTGTGGAGAAAGAGAGGGAAGTAGATCATACATGTTTTTCTTGAGCTCGAACACTGACAGCACCACCTCCACATTGCAGAACCGAGAGCAAATGAGACAAGGTGTTCCACCCTAGTATCGAAAACAAAGACGTAATTGTGTCTGGCAGCATCCCGTTGTTCGACTAAATCAAATGACTGTAGAGCAACGTTTTGAGGTTTGACTGTCCTCCTGAAGGGTCTGGCAAAGGTTGAGAAAGGCGACAGGGCACCCTCAACTTGCGGTGCAATTAGCGCTGCTCAAACCAAGCACCCTGTCAACAAGATTCTTGGTTAATATGGTGATCTGGGACAACAAACACAGATTCGAGGGCGGCAGTGGGGATGAGTGAAGGTAGAAACCTCAACAAGCATGTGACAAGTCTGAACCCAAGATAGGCTGAGGCGGGGGGAAGCACCGTTGTGACCACGTGACACAAGGTGGTGGAAGGTGTGGAGGGAGAAGAGGACTCTGTCATCAGCTCTGTTTTAAGGCGTCAAACTCCGCTCTTCACTTGGCCACAGTTCAGCTGATGTTTAGACTGCTCTCACTCAGCCCTTTCTCAACATCGGGCGAAACGAAAGACCGAAATACAAAAAGTGTCCACTCCATGCCAAGTTCAGTCTTACGAGATACTGCCAAACCCCCTTGACGCCCCCTGACCGAGTCATTCCTATCCGAAGATTTCCTTTGAAAATAACTTCTCCAATAAATGGAAAACATATCCTCTTACAAATCTATCATGCGATCTAACCTTTTGGGATCAACCTCAACGAAAGCAGAAAGATGAAGCCGAGGCATGTAGAGGCTCAGCGGCTGTATGTGTGAGTATTTGAGGGGGCAGCATTGACTTTGGCAGTGCTATTCTAACTTCCCCAATGCTAACTGGTCTACTCTCCTAACATAACAGTATATTATTCTATACTGCCAAGCGTGAACCACAGAGCTCTCAGGGTGGAGAGATGGATGGGACTTCCCCAAATAAACCAGAGGATTAGCCTACAACTGGAGCTGGTCAGTAGTAGCAACAGTGGATACACACGCAAAACATATTACTGCACTGATTTACTGCAGAGCCTTAGATCAACACACTGCTAATAACTATAAATTAAACTTGGGTTTTGTCTTTTATCGTCAACATTAGAATTTTGGGGAGTTTGAGGTCCTGTATGTTTGTTGAATATTTTGACGAAATAAATATATGAACTGGTTATTTGCACAGGTTTCACTGCTGATCACTTTTGCCAAGAGACTGTGGAGTACTGCACTGTCTCATATGTCACAGGCAATGTGGAGTCTATTTAGCACCCCTGCTAACGCTAATCCCCCTCTACAGAGTCAGTGTGAGGGCTGTTTGTTATGGCTAACAACTAAACTAACCAGAAAGGAGCTAGCCACGGTGGGAACGGGCCAGCAGATGCGGGCTTCTGTTTGCTTTGCTTCACGCTGGATTTCCAACGGGATAGTTTTCCTCCCCGACTGTCCGATTCCGACCTTTCGCTGCAGAACAATGGAGATCGGCTGTTTATTGGTTGACAGGTCAGGTGTTTACGAGAACTGTAAGATAAACCAGAAGCGCATTCCTGCTGGGATTAAGTCATCCTGGGCGATGTAAGAGACAGAGCTCCTTGTTGAATCCTACAGGGGGACACTAAGTCTGAGGGAAACTGGTGCCAAGATTCACTCTTCCCTCTCCAGCCATTCCCAGCAGCCACCAGACCGTCCTATGTGACACACCACACCACGCCACACTGCAGCATGGAGATGATTGGCCACTGTTAGGTAACTTTGGCAGACGCCATTAGAGCAAGAATCAGCGAGTTGTTGTTCAAGGGAAAAACTCCCTCATAAAGGCAAACAACAAATCTATTTGTTTCTCAAACACAGACACTCATACCCACTGGCACCCTGGGACAATGACTTCACAGCTTTTCCTGTGTGTGGGAGGGTGGGGTTAAGTCAGAGCCACTGAAACTGACATCATGGACTTCCTCCTTCATTAGTGACTAATTATCCAGAGGTACAAGTGGCACATAAAGGACAGGAGGAGCAGCACACAGGTAAATGAATAACCCTTTATCCCTCTTTGCCACAAGTGCATGAACACACATAGGGATAGTGTTCAAAAACACTGCAGAGATGTTCAGGGTGTGGCTGAGAACAGAGGAGTGATTCAAATTCCTCTGGCTCTGGTGATCTACAATATGTTTCACTAGTTTATTTGGTGATGTCATTGTTTTGGTGTTTTAATGAGCAATTTCCCAAAATCTCTTCAGTAGGGTGAGTTTATTGATTTTTATTTTATATATTTCAGTGATTTTTTTGTGTAGTTTTTACTGTTGAGAAGATTTGAGTTTGGAGCAAGTTGTGTCTTTACCTTAGAAACCATTGTCATTGCCTTTGCTTGTCATGACTGCTGAGTTCTTATACTGTTTCAGTTTCCTAGAAATATGTCCCAATTCCTATATACTATACACTAACCTATTATATTTAAAGTAAATAATATGTACAGTGTTTACTATTTTGAAGGTTAATCTAAAAGAAATGGATGTTGATCCATCTACATCTATTTAGTAAAATACAGAGATGTTATACAGTATTTTGTACTAACAAAATGCACTTGTGACTAAGAGGACACTATCAACTATTTTAAATTCAAGAAACATCATAAACAGCAAGGTAAACTTTTGCGGTTTTTCTGAGTTATCACTGGAGTCACCACAGTCCACTATTTCAGTTTCCTGTTCACAATCCCACAATGTAGCATACAGTACAACTTAAAAATGATACGCTTCATTTAGTACTTTTTCTGGTGTGGAGGTAAAACAAACTCAATAGGTTGAATTAGTATACAGCACGCAACAGCTCTATTTAACATTTGATGTTAACAACACCAAGAATGATGTCTTGTATGTGAAAACATTTATAAACTCAATGTTGAATCAGTAATCTCTCTGTACAGTAACAAGTATAAGTACAGAAGTTATGTGTGTCACACTGTAATTTACAGTGCAACCTTACACACAAAAATGTGCCATGGGGGTGTTTTGCAGCTCAAAGCCCTAAGTCCTCCCGTCTAAAGCCCTCCTGTGGGTGAGGGCCAAACGCCACCTCAGTGCGGCAGCGGCAGCGGCAGCGGCAGGGTCACGGAGGGCCCCTGGGGCCTGGGTAAACACTGGCCAATCCAGCCAACACAAGCGCCACACTGGGTTGTGCAAGGCAGCCGTGGGACATCTGGACACATCACAGGGCAGCGTTCCTGCTTTATGAGCAACAACAGCCGTAACTCTGAGAATAGAAGTGGCAGGGGTAAACTCAATGGCCTGCTGCAGAAATGCTGACTGTGGAGAAAGGAGCAGTAAGACATGAAAGGATTGTGTGTGTGTGGCAAGAATGGAAAGATAGAGGCAGCAGAGTCAGAGAGGGAGAGGAGAAAGAGCTGACCAAGGACCAAAAGGCTAAGGACGTGTTATCGAGCAGGCAGCAAGCTTTGCCCTTATAAGGTCATTGTGTGTACTTGTGGAAAAGGACACAAGCATCTCTGATTTCACAGTTTCACAGGGCCACTCAATCAGCCAGTTTGTTAATCTCTAGGGCTGCAACTAATGATTATTTTCACCATCAATAACTTGAGTATTTTTCCATTAATAGATTAATCATACAAGGTCAGAAAAAAACGGAAAAGTTTCCAGAGCCCAAGGTGACATATTCAAAATGCCAGTTCCCACACCTATCTATCTGTGGTAACCCATTAGGGATTACTGGCTGACCCCTGACCTTGGCTGGGGTCGTGGCCAGGGCCTTCATTAGGGGATAAATCATAAACACCTGAGCGGTTGACCTGGGTGCAGCACTGGCGCGGCAGTCATGTGGTATTAATTTTGGGTCACGGTGGCGTGTAAATCGGGTTAAACCAGCGCCTGCGACCCTCGGGGCTCAGAGCACATATTAAAAATGTGACCACAACCCACTCACTGTGTATGTCAAGTAGTTATGAGAAACCTGGCTCCACCCATGAATGAATATTACTTTATATAGAGCATGTAATTGAATACTTTTACACAATCCAACAATGGCTTATATTCTGTTTTACTGCTTTATTCTGGGTTTCAGATGTCAAGAACGTAATCTGAACTTCACAAAAAAAACAGTGATGTATGATGTGATATAATCATTCCTAACTGGCAAAACGGGCCATCTGATAAACACCACAGCAGTTTTGGGAATTCCTTACATTTAATATTATATTACATGAATCATAAGATCACTGTCGCCATGGCACAATGTTAAATTACGATCAGTTCAAGCTTACCATGTGCTTTTATTATGTGCTTTTGCATTTCTTTAACAAAAGGTGTTTTGTTGTAAATAACTAGTTGTTGTAAGTCAGTACCTTTTCCCCACACCTGTTAATTGCTGACTTATTATAATACCACTCTTGCTGAGTGGTGCCGAGAGGTTTGTTTGCCGAAATATGCAGCCTACGGAGCAAAATGGTAAACTGAAAGAGTTTGAGAGATTTTTTGTGCTTTGGGAGTGCCTCTAATTGCCTAAACTTTCAGTTTATAAAAATGTAAATTTCTATGCATTTAGAACATTTGAGGATTAATATAATTATTGTGCAGTCAGTGTTTACATATTGTATTTATAAAAAAAATCTAAACCTTGAATATTTATAACTATTGGCATATTGGCTGATTTTTGACTGCAAAAAATAAGCAGATTTTTTTTTTTTAATGAGCTTTATTTGTATTATAAAGTAATGTGACTCTCTTCTAACTCCTGCCTGATCATTATGAACAACAGGCGGCACACAGGAATAATTTAATTTTAAAAAACCTTTGTTATCAGTTTAATCAAAACATTGTTCATCCCTAATGCAATCTTTTAATAATTCTCTGTAAGTAGAATACACTCTTGTGATGTCCTCCTTTCCTCTATTACTATCAGATGCTGCAACAACTCCCAGGACAAAAAACAACCACGACCATGTGTGTTGACATGGAACAGCAGAAAGCGTGTCATGCTATGCGCTCACCCCTCCTCGGGCTCTCGTGGTTGAAGAGGATCCCGTTGACAGCAAACATGTTGTAGGCCTCTCGAAAGTTCACCACGATCCAGTAGGCATAGAGCTTCGCGGCACCTGAGAGGAGAGGCGGCGAAAGACAGGACCAGAGGAAACAGGGTGACGGAAGCATATTACTACCAATTGTTCACATACATTCACACAGAAAACAGCTTTTAGTCTCCTCAGATCCACAATCGTTCTTCTCACACCCACATGATGCTTTTATTTATTCAAATCAACAAATACAGCTTTCACACAGCTTTTAACACAGTTCAATCTTAAGCAGAGAGACAAACACTGATCCTCTCTATCCTCTAACCTGCAGAAAGAACCATAAAAGAGTGAAAGATTCTGTGTTGTAACTACACTACATGTCATAGTTAGACACAGCGGTCAGTGCAGATCATATTTCACAGTCAGGAACTTGAACCGCAGGCTCCTGCTGATTGACCAAAAGCAGGCTTGTACAGAAAGTTCTCCAGTCTTTTCCTCTCACCATCTTCCTCCTTCTCCTCCTCCTCCCTTCTCGTGTGATGAGGGGAATACCAGAGCAAGCAAAGGGAGGCACCCGTTGATTAAGCCACAGGTCAGGATGTACACTGGAAGGTGAAGGAAGGTCGCCATTACACCCCCACCCCCCCCGCCTCCCCACATCTAATTAATAGAGGAGCAGCCCTCCTCGTGATGGTATGCGCCTCCCATGCAGCCTCAGATTGAGCGCTGACAGATGAGGAAAGTGTCAGTGAGGAGAGCATTTAGACAGCAGAGAACATGAAACCCGATCGCTCACACACGTGTTCAGCCTGCATGTGTGTGTGTGTGTATGAGCGTGTGTTGAAAGTGAGTGCTGAGTGCTGTGGATATAAAGGTGTCTTTGTTAAAGTGAGAGCCACTCCAGTCTTCAGTCAGACATTTGGCCTCGGGGTGTGTGGAGAGCTCAAACGCTGCCTGAGCACTGAAGCCCCCCCTCTATTCACTTGCTCACAAACACACACACACACACACGGAAAAAGTGCTGCAGAGGTATCAAGCAATCTGTGTTTGTATTCCCTTACATGGCCATACGCAATCGTTTGACGAGTGGTGCAAGGTAGAAAATGTTAGGTAATCCGTGTGTGTGTGTGTGTGTTTCGATAGGGATCTACAGTACATTACGTATGTGTTATGTATTACCGTAAGGTGAGCGAGGGTAGAAGGGCGTGGTTTCCTTCTGAGGGATCTCCTGAACTTTGCCGTACAGCTCGCTGGTTGAGGCCTGATAGAATTTTACGCTGTTGGTCAGACCACATGTCTTTATGGCGTCCAAGAGACGAAGCGTGCCTACACCGTCTACATTAGCGGTGTACTCGGCCAACTCGAAGGAGATCTGAGAAAGAGGGAAGGAGAAAAAGAGATGGAGAAAGTATTAAGGGACCTTTATAGGAAAATGTCCTCTATTTATTAATACAAATTCTATAAGGGATTCATACTATTTAATGTAGACTAATTTGGACTTTTGTCTAAAGCCGTTTTCTCATATGAACTCCGGGCATTGACCTGAGAATCAGGTCGGGACAATGTCCAGAGTTGCCCCTTCATACATGTAGCACAGTGGATTGTCTCTGTCAGACGCATTCCCATCTATTGGAAATATTCTGTTTGGTTGAGGAAAGGGGTGGAGCCTGGGTAGCCTGTGCAGGAGGCAGGACGTGACGCAAAAAATACGTTTTTCGTAGATGGCGGACAAAGCTACCAACTCATTCGTAATGATGACAGTGTGCGTCGTCTCTCCAGTTAGCAGACATTTTCGTCTGCGTCTTTGTGTAACTGACTCTTGTTGTTCACCCTCGGATGTTTGTATTCTTACGGTTTTGCGCCAGTCGCACGATAGAAACATCATGAATTCTCCGGGCAATGACCTGCTGTATTCACACATGGGCTCAATCGGATATTACACAGACTTTGTACTAGGGTGCTGGCAGTCTAGGACTTGAGACTTGACTTTGACTGTTCAAAACATCCACGTCTCAAGATTTGACCTGGTGAAATCCCAGAACAAGAAAAAAATAATAATACCGCGACAGTGAGGCCTTGCATTGCCAGTTTGTACAGTTTGTACACAGAATGTACCTGGTCTTAGGGGAAAAACTACTCAGAAAGTAATATGTTTAAATGTTGTGTTATTTCGATGATCAGGATTCAAAGAGAGAGTAAATTGCTTTTGAAGATGTGATTTGACTTGACTGACTTCAGACTTGCCCCAACAGATTTAAAAACATCTCTGCCACAGACAATGTTATAATTTGATTTTACATGTATTTTAATGGCTAACTTTAAACTACTAATGAATTTTCAAAACCACTATTCCACATGGAACGTTTTAGTAGTTATATTCAACACATCACAAATGGACTTTGTCTTTAGTGGTCCAATTCATTAACGGTTTACTAAAATCCTTTAAACTCAGGTTTGCTGCATTTGCACTGGAAAGCTGCTAATTATCAGGTCAGCCATATTTAAATTGTAATTGCTGTAATTGTCATGTCAGCCAATCAGGGTCAAGTGTTGCAAATGTTTTGCCTGTGAGGTCTCAAGTTTTGGGTTTCATTTAAGAGACACCCTTTTAAATAATAAAAGGTTTTGCCAACTGAAACGAAATGATGCATAGTGAGTAACTCAACAAAGGTCACAATGATGACGTCGATGATGGAGACGATAATCTGGGAATGTGTCGTTTCTGGAGTCCATCAGAGCCGATCAGAAAGCTCATACCTCAAACTAAATACTCCAACTCCCAGAATGCCTGTTTCCACTGCTGAGGGCCAAAGAGGGGAGGGAGCGTAATGAACACTTGGGGGGAAATTAAGTTTAAATTAGAAATGGATGTGTGCGGGCATGACTGTGTGGGGGTGCGTGACACTGTGTGTGCTTGTGTAAGTGCCAGGTTGGCCTCAGGCTCCAAATCAGGCGTGACGGTTAAAAGCTGTGCTGGTTAGTGGTCACCACACCTGGAGCGAGCGGCATGAGCCACGTCTGTACGGAGGAAACGCTTTGGCCCTTTAGTGCTTCCACACCAGCGCTGCACACACAGCCAGATAAAGACCCCTTATTTAAAGCTGGGACCAAAGAACACTGGGCCTCTATTCCACTCAAAGTCCATACACACACATGCACTGACACACACACACACACACGGTGAACAGGTTTGATCAGGTTCAATTACACTCTGCAGCACGGCGTAATTACCTGTGACGCTCCACTCACGCTTTTCCTTTGCATTTTGGCATTTTGATTTACATCTGCATAATTTACAAGAGAAAGTGAGGGGACACTTTATACACCAGCATTATACTGTATGTTACATTATGACGTTTTCTACAACATTCATACAGCAAACGTAAGAGTTGGACAGAGTAATGGTAATACCGGTGCAATAGAATCCAATCCGAAATCTCAACAAACTGAAGCCTGAAAATTGACCAGTTGAATAAATGCGTCTCTGACACAACTGAATATTATGAGTGTCACTAAGGTACACTGTTTGTTACCGAAGAGATGTTCATCAAGATGTCCGTTCAATAGGAAAATATTATCCATGTAACCGCAGCTAATGGTGCCGATTTCAGACCATTTTATTTAAGCTAATTTCTTGGAGTTTGGCTTGTGTTTAGACAACATTCGACAAGTTCAGCTTCTTTTGTTAAATCAAAAATAATTACTTATATTTCCTATAGAAAGTAAAGTATAAAAAAATGTATTGTTTTGGAAAAAAATATGGGCAATAGTTCCTCTAAAGTTTTAAATGGAAGTTTTGAATACAATGCAAATGTAAATGCGTCACGTTGAGGTTGTTCAGGTCAGGACTGGTGCAGCCAGTTGGTGCGTACTGGCTCCTAATGAAGCCTAAACTTGAAACAATACCTGCCTTCATGTTCAGTGAAGGGGAGGGGACACACACACACACACACGACAGATTTCCTCTCCAATAACAGACATAATGTAATCCCGGCTCTCTCAGGTCCACCTTCAGCTCTTTCTCCGTCACTGTGGAGCTCCTCCCCTCCTCCACCTCTTCCTTCCTCACTGCTCACTCTCCCTGGACTTCATAAACCTTAAATTTATGCTACGACAGTACCTCCCTCACCGAGACCCCTCTCTGTCCTGCTGTCTGTGTGTGAGTCCCTCCATTTCTCTTTGTTTTTCCACACACACACACACACACACACACACACACACACACACACAGAGACAGACTCCTGGTATCAAAACCAGCTGAGAGGGGCAGGGTCCAGGCTGCCTTGACAACTTAAATCAAACAAATTGCCTTAATGCCTCCATTCTCTGTCATTATGCAAGGCAGGGCCTGAGCGCTGACGGTTTAAAGGCCAGACGTTTGTGTACACCACTGTGTGTGTGTGTGTGTGTGTGTGTGTGTGTGTGTGTGTGTGTGTGTGTGTCTGGGGGGGTGGCTGCTGGGCCCCTCGGTCGACCTGGCAGATATTGTTCTGTTCTGGGAAGTCAGCCAGGCTCTGTCAGCATTGGGGGGTCCGCCGCCGACCCGAGGAGGAGGGGAAAAAAAAAAAAAAAAAGCGCTCCGTTTAAAAACGTTCTAAATGTGCAGGATATACATGCCGCATTTAGTGGTTTCATTTCTTTCCTGCTCACACAAGGCCTGTTGAAATGCATGCTTGAAGCTGGGGAATGTGACTCTGCACATGTATGTGTGTGTGTGTGTGCGCGCTCACATATACCAGAGTGTTGGTGTGTGTCTTGACAGATGTATAAATATGAGCTACATTTATTCAGCCGTGGCCTCCCTCTGCATACCTGCATGGCCCTCCATACAGGATAATATGAAGGCATTAAGTCGTATGTACACAGCGGGAGAAGGAGGCAGACTTTTATTCAGAGAAAGAAAAAACAAAAAAGAACAAGTCAATCACTCAAGAGCGAAGACACGAAAATTGCTGAAGTGATTTGAATTGAGGAGATTCACTGATTGGAATTCACTAGTTACTCTATAAAATAAAACAAAAGGAACAATGCCTCATTTTTTGGTTTTCTGGTCAGAGCTTCACATTAGCAGAATTATTTTTATATTATTGCAGCATTAGCTTGTTTTACTCTGTTTAATACCACTATAAAATGAATACTTTCAGTTTGTTTGGCAATAGATGATGATATTTGTCATTTCCAGTAAAAGAGCATTTTCTGGTTTTACAATTACCAGTTTAAGTATCTATTAGCCAAATTGACACCCACTAATGAATCACATTGGTGACTGAACTGCTGATAACACTCAATATGTATGCAGATGTATATAATGTAATGTTTAAGAGTTGATGTTGTCCTTTAGGTTACATAAATGATAATATCAATACATATTTGTGTGTAAAAGTGCATGTTTAAATAGAGTTCTGTTTATTCTCTTTTTTTATAATATACAACATTTTACAATATTGTAAATGAAAAGACATGTTTTATAATCAACTTTATTCTGAGTTTGAATAATATTTCATTCTGAATCATCTCTATCCATAATGGAAATTACATATTATCCTTATTCTCTTTTTTAGACTTAAATAATGAATAATGGATAGTGAAAGGAAAACTGAACTTGGTGAATCCCTTGTTTGTGTTTGTCTGTAAAAGAGATGTTTTAAGCTTCTCATTGTCCAGATCGCCCATGTTCTCTCCTTGTGTGAGGGAGCTACGTAACATCCGGTTGTAGATTCCGTCACGGAGGACAGCAAAAAGTCAAAATAAGTCCCCTAATTTTACCATCCTGCTCTCGTCCACTAAAATGATATCCAGTTTTCCGTCTACCTGAATCAATGTGAATGCAGCATTACATAGCTGTTTTTCATTCCCCCTTCCCTGCTGGGATGAATGAAGGTAATGAGCACATTCTTTAATGTCCTGGAAGGTGCCATTTTACCAAACAAATACATGTTTTTACCCAATTTTCACCCAGATTCTTGGTGTAAAATCCAAATTATGAACTAGTTTTTTTTTATGTAAACAAAATAACTTTTATTTTTATTATTAAAACACAATACAATAAGCGCTACACAACACCACCACCTGGTCCACTGCTGTTTGTTCAGATGCAGTAAAACACTGATGCAGCAGATTAATGACCTCTGCGGTGGACCGTCATCATCACCGAGATTCCAGTGAAAGTACTGAAGACTAGAAACTAGTGAAAGCTGCTGGACTGCCCCTGTAATAATAGAAATAACTTTCTTGTTATTGTGGACTATGTTGTCAAACACTGGAGCTCCTTCACATTCCTACCAACCGCAAACACCTAAATAAAGAAATCACTGAGACGCCCTGGAGGTGGAGACGACAGAGAGAGGGGAAAAAGAGAGGCAGGTATGGAAGAGAAAAGAAACAGAGACAGACAGAGGATAGCGAGAAAGTGTGCGTGTGTGTGTGTGTGTCTGTGTACATGAGCATGGGTGGGAGTTTGCGGAGAAAAACCACAGTCAATTACACCTTTACTCATCACATTACAGGCCAACTGAAATTAGAGCAGTCGTGTGTTAACAGGGCAAAGACAAACAGACTGAATTCCCTCCAGGAGAGAGAGGTTTAGACCTGACCTGGCAACCCACGCACCGGCAGACAGATCAATTACTCCGCTTTCATCGACTCAGCTGCAGTGCCACTCATCTTTATTACGAAGCCAAGATATAGACCCCACTTTCCCTTGCAAACATGAAAGCCTTAGCGCGGCGCTGCTCCTCTCAGTGCTTGGAGACTCACAACTTTTTCTTCTCATCAGTAATCAGAGGGTGGGAATAATGGTTGGGTGAAGATGGTAATTTGTGTAATAATAAACCTTTTACTTCTTATTAACAGCAATGGGAAAGGATAGTAGCTGTGCTAAAGAGGTAACACAAACCAGAAGCCTGGGGAATTCATTCTTCGATAGCATGTTAAAGGAGTAGTCTGTAAGATTATTTTTTTTAATCATTCACTCATATTTGTTGTTTTACTGGGAAGTGTGGTGTTTATAGATGGTACATGTCGCCTCAGTCTGGCTATTACAGTATAAAACCCCAGTTTACATGGATAATGGTCATCAGGTTCCTATCCTACCGATACATTTGGTTGTTTAGTTTGGGCAACTGCTTAGTTAAGGTTCGGGAAAGAAGAAGAAACCAACATTCACTGATGGTAGGAGATAAAGCGCGAACCATGATCTCCAGTCTCAAACACTCATGCTTCCTACACACAACCACCCAATCCAACCTCCTCCCCAACACATTTTGCAGAAATGTGGAACAAAAAAATGCATATCACAATTTCCCAGAACCCAAGCTGACGTCTTTAAATGGCTTATTTTGTCCGACCAACAGTCCAAAACCCGTTTATATTCAGTTGACAATGATATAAAACAGAGAAAAGCAGAGAATCCTCACATTGGAGAAGCTGGAATCACAAAATTTGGGGCATTGTTGCTTGTAAGATTTGACTTAAACGATTATCAGAATAGTTGCTTGACAGTTTCTTTCGATCAACTAATTGTTGCAGCTCTAATCCAGACAAAGCAATGTCTCTGTTGCTGAAAACATAAGATGCTTCCAGAGCGTGCAGCCCGAGAAAGTCAAAACTTGGAGAGGCTAACATGAAAACTTTCAGCTACCTTACAATCTGGGCCAAATTTCAATTATTACTACTGTATGTTACAGAAATAAACTGAAGCAAATGTCTACAAAAATATAAATGATGGTTAAAAGTCAACACTAATCATTAAGTTACTCTGTCATTTGTAATTCAGAGGTCGGTATAGACTGTATGGTTGTAGCACAACATGATTTTGAATTACTCCGCAATTTTTCCATGTTTTCACAAGCGACCTGCTGTGGGCCCACGCTAACACCCCACTCGACAAACAAGCGGATCTCCATCATCATGTGTTGCTGTGTTGTGATGAGACTTGAAGGGCAACCTCTCCGCCTCCAGTTCTGTCTTGTTGGAATTGTGTCACTCAAGCTCGTCTGCGCATAAACACACACACAGACCTGTGTGCCAATTTGCCTTTCCCTGAGAGGCAGACACAATACACTTGGTAGGAGAGTAATAGGTGTACACAGTGAGTGACAGCGGGAGCGAGACAGAGGCGTGGATGTATGACATTGCATCATCCAGCTGGTACGTGTGTTGGCTCTTTGATCGGGTGTTTTCTCGTTGGGAACCAAGTGTTCTTAAAATGGATCTCAACAACAACATCACTCCCCGGCCTGGGACATCACCAGTAAAAGCACTGCAGCCACCGATTCCAAACATTTTAAGCATGTCAGAAATTCTCTCAAACATTGCAATACAAACAATACACACACATTCCCTCGTCTTGCCAAGAAGTCCCTTGTAACCAAAGTGCGTCGTGTTCAACAGGTGACATTTGAGGGTTGAAGATTAAATGTAGATGCAGTGACAGTGACAAATGGAAACAATACAAGCCTCATAAAGAGCTTTAATTACAAGGTGCACCTGAAGGAAATCCAAATAGTGAGTTTATTAATAGAGCGTCTGTTTAACATGCACTCCCAGAATAGCATAACAGGTTTACATGCTTGTAGTATTGTTTTATACAGGACAACAGGAAACGGAACAGGAACTGTTTATCTGGCTGCCGCTGATGAGGAACGTTCAGAATCCGTGATCACGTCAGTATTAAACAAACTGAACGGTAGAGTTTCTCTAAAAGAAGAACAAACAACTGCACTTAAAGCTTTTGTTGATAAGAAAGATGTGTTTGCCGTACTTCAGACATGATTCGCTCAGCACCGCGTCACACGTTTCGTTGCTTTGATTGGTTATAGGTCTATCCAGTTGCGTCCAGAGGCATTTTGGTCTGCGCCCGTTGATAATGGAAATGGAAAAGTAACAGAGGTTCGCATTTGTGAATTGGTCTGGCGATGTCAGGCTAAAGGAGGCCTGCAAAGGTGGAAAAGGAGACTGAAAAATACAGATTTGTTGTCTCCAAAGTAGCAAAGAACTTCTGAGCGTTTTATGGTTGTTAATTCCTGTTTTATAATCATGATGAACCAAATAGCAAATTAAGTTTTGTTGATCTCATTGCACACTCACTCTCTTTATCTGGCTCTTTAGAATCATCGAGAGGTAAAATAATGTATATCTTATATATCTTAGTTTCTAACATCAATAAACATTACAAGCAATGTCCACACTCGTCCTATAATTGATTCATATTCATTAGCACCCAGCGTTTGTTTACTGTGTGAGTGAAGCTGAAGCTGCTACACAAGTTGTAGCAGCCACAAGATTTGTGTCTGACCAGTGAATGACATTCAGCATTGCAAACTCAGCCTTGATAGTTCCTGGACCATCGCAGAGTTGCAGGGACTGGTTTGGGGGTAGGAACAGGCAACTTTTACCCTGGTTCTGCCACTCGAAAGCACAAGTAAAGTTCCTGAATTCCTAAAATGGTTCCCAAGCCGCTGGAAAAGTTCCTGTAATGGAAACAGGCCAAAGGACTTGCCCCAAAAGACTTGTTTCATTCAGTGTTTTAGTGTTGAAGATAAAGAATCTCTGAGATTTCCAACTAAGAAAGAATTGTTGAAAGTTACAAGATGTGTTCATCTTCATCCTGTGAGACGACAGGTTTAGTCCCATTAAAGCTTAGCGTCACTATGGGATGAAAGGTATCACTGAATTGGCTTTGTGTTTTTGACAAACACCTTTCATACAGAGAATGAAATGCACCAGCAAGCTTTCAAAACAGATTTTCTCCCTCATTTACTCAGGTGTTTCTTTTATTGTGGCTCTTCACTGTATGCACAGTTAAAGTGCAGAGACAGTTGTGAGGCTGAGCACTGAAATGTTGATCTACTTAAAGAGAGCTTAAAAGATAGGATTAAAAAAATAAACTTAAGTACCTTAAACATAAAGGCAAATTCAAGGTCAACATTATTTTTTTCCAATTCAGGGATCTGAACATGGCATAACATGCATCCGCCCACTAATCCCCCCCCACCACCACCACTGATGTTCACTCATCGTTACGATCAAATCTCGATCTCTGCGTTTTTGTGACTAATTACAGGCGTGTTCTGCTCGGTTAGTGTGGAGGCTGCTGCAGCTATGGCAATGAACAAATACAAGTCAAACAGATCAGGTGGATCTGAGAGAGACAGATGGAGACGTGGGAGGGTGGGTAGAGCACGTGTGGAGAAATACGTGCTGCGAGAGGAGAGCGTATGTCAGGGCAGGTAGTAGACTGAGGGTTGGAGATTAGCTGTCAAACTTGGGATTTATGCAGTCGAGTCTGGAAAGTCCCCGCCTGCCTCCCGGCACTCCACTCCACCTCTTTCCCTCCTTCTCTCTCTTTCTCTGCATCGCTTTCTGTTGATGGCATTGATGTGAACAGGTGGTGAGTCTCTCCACCGTTGCTGCCCTGCTCCATCTCTCTCAGGGCACGGATTTGAAGGAAATGTGAAGGGGTGCCTGAGCCAGTGCAATCAGTTTGAGGTCCAAAACGCCATCATTTCATTCTGATAGTTTTCCCAGTACCACTGCCAGACACACGTCCCTACAAATGAATCACGTTGCAATGAGCTTCAATGTAAGAAACATAACTTTATCAAAGTAACACTCTACCAAAGTTTTCAAGGCAAGAAAAATGTGGTCAGTTTGACCATATTTTGGTTTGATCAAAATATGTGAAAATACATTGTTGTTTTGTGTAGTAATATCCCCCTCAGCTGTATTTTTAACAGTTTTGTGGAAAAACAAAAATAGTTTGGGACATACTGATCATACCGTTTGACAGTGAAGAAGATGAGACGCTTCCTTACTTTTTGAAAACCTCTTACCATCGGAATCCATTGCAACAAACACAATTCAAATTGGCCATAGCCACTGTTATCTCTATAAAGGACATAACGAGGGCTGCATCTAATGATAATTTTTACTCTATTGATTGATTTCTTGAATAAAGTTAATGCTACAAAAGTCCCAACATATTCACATTTCTTGTTTTGTCCAAAACCCAAAGACAATCAATTTATAATTATACGAAAGAGAGAAAAGCATCAAATCTTCACATTTGTGAAGCTGGAGCCAGAGAATGTTTGGCATTTTTCCTAGCGGCTATAACTGATTTTTCTATAATAATGTATTGGATGACAAAGTTACATTGCTAGCTTGGTTAGCAGTTAATTCTATTAAATTGTGCTACCGTTAAATTACAAATCAATCACAAAAGATGATGCTGCAAAAAGGACAATTGCAGAGTAGATAAAAAAAAATATTTGCTTGGTCACACATCTGACAAAAGGCTGGAAGTAACAATGTCAATGAAGCTGCAACTGCTATACAAGAACAAGAATGTTTAACTGAAATTACTTGCTGGTGGCAGAAAGGTGCTCATTTAGATGAGAAGTGCTGAATGCCATTAGAGTCAAAATTGCTCAAATATGCTCCAGTATTTTAACAAAAGTTACTACTAAAAATATTCTAGAAACATTTGTAGTGAAACAAACAAAAAAAGAGTAAGAGCTGTTCTTGAAGACGATCTGTAGTATAAAAGCAGCCAGCAGAGGTGCAGTCGTACACCCCATTCCTTCAGCATTGGATAAGATCGCCTGGAATAGTAACTCCCTGGAAAAGTCAATCAAGAAAAGAAGAACCCCTTCATTCCTGCCTTCCCTCGATCGCGTGATCTACCCTGCAGACATTTACCACCAATCAATCACTCCTGCCTCGCAAATATAAACGCGCGTGCAAACACGGCAACAGGTCTTGCTGCAGTGGGCTGCGGTCATGCCCCGGGGGGGGGCTGTGTGGAGCAATCACACATGTGCACACGCTGACACACAGGTAGAAACAGCTTTGTCATCAGTGAGGGGGTGAAGGGCCCATGTCCACGCTACAAACAGCTACAGAGATTGTGTAGGGGGAAAAAAACTAAAACAAAGTCAGCATTCACAAAAAAACCAAACCCAGCATTTTGTGATCAGCTATACTGACATACAGTAGAAAATGAGAGCTCACTGAGAGTTGGAGACGACAGAAAACTGGCTGCATGCTACAAAGCCACATACCAAGTGTGTGCACGCAACATCATTGGTTTAGTGCTACAATGAGAGACCAGCACTTTTAAATGCATTCACTCTGGAGCATAAGCATGTTTTTTTGGGGGATGGCAGACCAAAATGGTACAAAGATGTTTTTGCATTACTGCGGACGCGGCCAAAGAGAAGACCAATAACCATCAACTGAGTGGGATAAATGCAATTAAAGATACCATTAACTAGTGATAGTGACTGACAATTTAAACAGGTTTGTATTAAAATAAACTTGTCTATGAAAAGGTTTGGAGCAACATTTCAATAAATCTCAAATAATACTCACAACAGATGCAAATTAAGGCTATTGTGTGCTTCAGCTGTGGCCTGCTGATGTCGAAACAACACACACACAAATCACCTGCAGCAGGACACGGACACATTGCACTATAACCCCGGAGTACTGGCTCATATGCAAGTAAATCTAAATCAACGGACAGAATTTAACTTTATAATATTTGGTAAAGTAGTGGGACGCAGTTCATCATCCACTGCTGCGAGAGTCATCTCCTCTATTGTGCCATTCTCAGTGGCTTTTAAAATGGCTTCACTGACTAAAATGATATCAGAAAATGAATTAGAAAGCATCCGAATGCTGTTCTGCTCTAAATACGACAATATCACATCAAAGGTCAACTTGAAGATTCAGGCAGAATCCAAACTGAGACATCTGTACAAATAAAGTTGCATTAAACAATTAATGACTCACTTCACACCTACAAAAACGCCTGACAGTCAATTCATTTATAAACCAACTCAGCATGTAAAATAAGCCCATAACCTTTTTGATTTATCAGCACAGAAAATCAACCTTTTTCCCACTATAATACTTTCTGTTGTTTTCAGTATGTAATGATACATTTTATTTTAAATTATTTTTTCTACTAGAAAAAGTAAAATCATTTTAAACTTAAGAATGCTTTGGGGCTTCTTGTGGTGGTTTGTTCTGGAGCGGTGGGATAATTTTACTGGATCGAATTCAAGTGTCGGTTTTGCTTAATTATAAAACTGAATTATATAACGCAGTTTTGGAACTTTGAGATTTTAATTTTATTTTTATTTTTATACAAAGGCTCGTATAATCTAAGCAGTGTGTCAATGCTTCGTTTTTATTTTCTTATGTGTTTATTTTATGTCTTTTTTTATTATATTTTTTATTTTGTTATACGGCCGTGTTTTTTCTGGGTTAATAATAATAATAATAATAATAATAATAATAAAAACAACAATTATTATTATTTTAGCACTTTTCAAGCAATACAATAATTTAAAAAATCAAATAAAAGAGATGATCTCATATAAAGTAGATAGAATGCCACAAAAAACTCTTGAATTTAAAAAGACAAAAGTGCAAAATATATGGAAGCACATATAAAAACACTAAAATGATGCTGCTGAAACAAGCACAATTAAAATAAAACACCATAAAATAGTGACATAAAAAGGAAATATGAAACTTGTGACAGACCTCTAACATCTTACATATCAGGAAGAGAGACCTAATGAGAAAACCTAAAAACTTAAAACTGTCAAATCTTCACAAAATATACTGTCATACTGTCGACCAAACACTGCAGCCTTCTTCACAACACACAGGAAGACAACTGAACACCACAGAATCACAACAGCATCCTAAATAAGAGATAACATCTCTCTCTTTCCTCTTCCTTTTCCCCCTCACACTTTTTATCAGCGGACCGGGACCAGATGTCTTCAAAGTGAGCGCTCAGAGGAGAGGTGAGGAAGGACCTCCCACATCTGAGACCCCCCTGCCAGGACTAAACTGAGATCCCCTTTACACCTCTCCACCCTCCATCTTTCCTCGCCCACCTTCCAACCTCCAGCTGCTGCCCCATTTGGCTGTAATCAGCGCCCAGCATCATCTCTGATTAGAGAAGGTGGGGTGGTGGGAGGTAAGACTCGACAAATTGACACATTCTTCTCCACCCATTCCCTCTCAATCCTCCTTTCCCCCTCTCACACACCCACAGACCCCACTTAAGTCTGGCAGCACCCCTCTAGATCCCTACACCCACCCACCCCACCCTGCACCACTTGCTTGATGAATGCTGTCCTTGTGAGCAGAGGAAGCCACCAACCCCCACCACACACACACACACACACACACACACACACACACACACACACACACACCTTCCCTGCCCTGGCGTTGCTTGCATGATCCTTAAATAGAAGTGAAGTTTGGAGACCACCGCCCCTTCAGGTGCTACCTCTCTTTGGTTACACACACACACACACACAGACTCACATGCATACACCACCACAAGAACACACTCCCATAAATACACACACAGACCACAATAACACATACCAACACACACTCTGGCTGCCCTGGTAGCTGTCACAGAGCCATGTGACCAAAGCGGAGCCCAGATTCTGATCCAACATTATGCCTGATTTACACAACCTTCTCTCTCTCTCCCTCTCTCTCTCTCTCTCTCTCTCTCTCTCTCTCCACTGCTGCCCCACCTCAAACCCCAGTCAGTCTATCCCAGCCCACCCAGGACCCCCTGGACAGGAGCAGCACAACAGCTGCGTAGCTGCGTGTGTGTGTGTGTGTGTGTGTGTGTGTGTGTGTGTGTGTGTGTGTGTGTGTGTGTGTGTGTGTGTGTGCGTGTCGTAGAGAAAGGAGAACGAGCAGGATCCAGGTTATGGCCAGGCAGTTACATGGTGCCTGTTTAGTTATAAATACCTTCTCGTCTGTCTTGCAGAGTCACTGAAAGTGTCTCTTTAGAGATGTTTACGGGGCGTGTTGTCCTGGTTGCAAACCTCTAAGGTCATTTGGTTGACAGAGAAGAAGAAAAAGAAGGAAAAAAACAGGACTGATTTGGAAATGAGCACCATGGCAGAGCAGAAGACTGAACAGAGGAAGGTTGGAGCGTTTACAGGCACCTAAGTAACATCATGTAAACAGTTTCTGTAATCGGGGTAGGAGATTAGAGAAACACGATTTCACCAAATCAATTTCTCCTGGAGATAGCCAATTTCTTGGCCATATATAACCAGGTTTCTACTTGTTTTTTTATTCTGACAAAAAAAAAAAACTGGACTCAAAGTAAAATACCTTTTTCCCCAGAGCTTTGAACCACATCACACGTCTTTTTTTATTAGGGCCCGAGCACCTCGGTGCGAGGACCCTATTGAAACTGAAGGAATTATTATTATTATTATTATTATTATTATTCTCCCCAAAGAATCGCATTTTTGAGGGGCTATATCTGTAAACTGTACAATAATACGAATATGGAGAGCTATACAATTAGTGCAGGATGTGCAGGGTACTCTCATCACACTTGCATGTGCTGTAAATGCCTTGGGGAATTCCATACCACCCCTTCTCATATTCCCCCGCAAAAAGCCTTTCTTTACCAACAATGGCCCTCCTGGCTGCATTGGTACAGCAAATGGGTCTGGGTGGATACTTTTTGGTCTTCCTCTTTCTTGTTGCCAGAACTGTGACTCAAAATCCATGAATGTGGACTAGTGAGCCGCCGGAATGTTGTCCTCAAACTCCTCCATTTTAATTTCGTGTTTCAACTTTTTTGATGATGTGTGTTCTAAGTTTATAATACAACAAATTGGCTTTCCTAGTGTAAATGGTTTTTGATTTATCAGGAAATTTGCAAAAAGTGCTCAAACTGTCCCTGGTCTCCCCTACTGATGAATCACTGTAACATCGTCGCACCAGCTGCGCAGAATCTGGCCACGTCTCCATGAAAAGCTAAACGGAAGTTGAAGAAACGTCCTTGTTTTTTTCCCCCCATCATTTCCCTCTCCTCCGACATTTTACTGCATGAACAAAGGTGAGGGCACCTTTGACCAGAATGTTCAGTAATTCCACGCATGGGGCGAAGAAAATTGGAAATAAATCCACAGAAGTTTTATCCCTGATGTGCTCTTCTCTGGCGAAAGAGCTCCGGGTACCACGGCAGAAAACTGAATTAACAA
>LKNJ01001685.1:0-82809 GCA_002120245.1 Maccullochella peelii
AGAGAGAGAGAGCGGGAGAGAGAGAGAGAGAGATGTCATGTGTTGTGGGCATGCTTAAAGCTGTTTTATGCTTCACGAGAGTCATATGGTCAAAATGATGGCACAACTTGCCACACTGGAGAGAAGCATGAGGCTGCAAACCACTGACATTTGAAACAAAGGCCACTACAGCACCTCTGTGCAGCATCTACCCACTCAGAGAGCCTGAACTGACCAACCAAGGTTGCTCCATACTCCCCTATCATCAGTGTAGTTTTATATCTGTCTGGATCTATACATAGTCATTTGTTTTGGCCAAAATTTGTACTGGACAGCTTACAGAAGCAGTTTGGTGGCCTCAAAACCCAGTGAGTTTATTATTCTTTGTATTTCATTTTGTGCTTCAACCATTTTTCCCCATGTCTTAACCCTGCAGTGTTTTGAGCTCCATTGCTTTGTGAACTACTGCTCTGTGTTGGCTGAAAGATCAGGAAGTTAGTGGAAAATCAGTTCATAAGCCAGTGTAGTCAATTTAACCGGCGCTGGTAAAGACAGATAAAATATTTTGCTAAGCCTCACTTGTTTACAGAAGAGCAAAATCTCACAATGAGTCCAGAATGTCTTATTAATAATTTTAAGATGTTTACCCATTTCCCTCTCATCCATGTCTGCTAACTGTTGACGTGTGTGTGTGTGTGTAACTGTTGCTCAAGTGGCCATGAGTGTTACTACATCAACCAAACAGGGACTAGTAATTCTGTCCATGCCCCCCCGTGTTTCACTCCCAGTTAGCATGGATGAGTGTTGTGTATATTGTGGCACATACAATAGCAAATGTTTCTTATCAGTCCATACGCTCAGTGGGAAACTCATTGTTCTCCTGTGTCCTTACAATTGTCCTGCCATTGTCTTTGTGTGATGTGTATTTCACTACATTTATTCAACTGCTGCAGTTACTAGTTATTTTTCAGATTAAGATTTTACATAAAAAAACATATTTGAAGCTTAAACAATACAATGCATTGTTAAATATTAAAACAGTAGTTCTCTACCTTTTTTAAATTTTATTAATACTGTACAAAATTTCCCCTTGGCCTTTATGTATGTAGCCATTTTTCTTTTTCACAGAGGCAAATGTGAGAGGATGTTCCTGACGATGTATTTCCACGTTCCTGATTATGCCAGGAAATATTGTCATCTCTGTATAGTGAGGTTACAGAACATAGACAGATTTATGATCATGTATGAAAAGAATGATCAAGGATCAACAGAACAGCTGCAATCAGAAGCGTAATCTAAAGTCTTTGTTTCATTTTCTTTTTCACTTTTGTCTAACTGCACTGGTGTGTAACCTTCATAATTATTTGCACCTCTAACACCACTCTCCCTTCTACCCAGATGTGGACATCCTCCAAAAGTTGGGGCTCAAGGGAGAAAAGCCGTCACGCTCGGTGCCAGCAGGGGTCATTCCATTCAAATCGGGGATCATTCTCAACCAGCGGGCGCACATTGAAACTCCATTGCGCTCAGTCTTCCCAGCGGCCATCTGGCCCAACTTGGCACTGGTCCTGAGTGTTCGCTCACACCGTGTCAACAGTGCTTTCCTCTTCACCCTGCTCTCAGGCCGCAGGAAGCTCCTTCTCGGTCTGCAGCTTGCACCGGGCAATCTGGTCCTTCACACGGGACCAAACACCTCGGTGGCATTGCCCTATGAGCCCCATGATGGTCAGTGGCACCAGCTGGCGGTGGAAATTAATGAACAGAGAGTGACTCTATATGCCTCCTGCGGAGAGCAGAGTGTTCATGCAGACTTTGGGTGGGACAGTGAGGAGGGACTGGCTCCAGAGCTCCAGGGCTCCTTCCTGCTGGGGCGGACAAGCCAGCAGCAAGCCTCAGCACACTTTGAAGGAGCCATCTGCCAGTTTGACCTGGTCCCTTCTGCACAGGCAGCTCACAACTACTGCAGGTACATTAAGAAACAGTGCAGGGAAGCTGACACATACAGGCCTAACCTTCCTCCCTTGTTGCCTATCCTACTACGAGAAACAAACATCACAGCTACCGCTGCTACCCCTAAACGCAGTGGCCCGGAAACAGCCAGGAAGCCCACAAGGCTTAGCCTTGCCAGGAGTGTTGCTGCTGCTGCCTCAGCTGCCAGATATGTGGCCCCCACCCAAACAATAAAGCCCAGCCCTGGGACCATTCCTACACCCCTCCTGGGAACTGTGATGCCAGCCACAGTCCAACTTGGTTTGGCCTCCCCGCCTCCCAAGGCCAGGACTGAAACTGTCACAGCACCACTCAGGACAAGAGTACCCCCGACAAAACCACCAAACCCAAGACCCTCCATCTCTAAATCTTCATATCAGAAACCCTCCAAACCCACTCCCACAAATCCCACTCCTCATAACAGCTCCAAAAAGACGATCACAGGAACAGACAACAAGAAGAAACCTATTCCACCTATTCCAGCCACTACCAGCACCAAACCGTCCAAGATAAAGCCTGACTCTGCCTTATCAGACCAAGGTGCAGTCACAAAGAAACCACAGCCCACCACAGCTAAGAAAACATCTCCCAAGCCTAAAGTTACGCCATCCAAAGCCACTCCGTCCAAACCCAAAGTAAATTCTGTCAAAGTTGTCCCTTCTAAACCAACGATATCCAAAGTCAACCCCTCAAAATCAACCATCTCCAAAACTACAACTGCTAAAACCTCCAAGCCAGTCTCCAAACAGGTCATCAAACCAACAAAGCAAGCCAAAACCACCAGGGCTCCAGTCACCCCACAACCAACCAGACCTTCGTACAACCCAGTAACACCACCTGCTACTGATGGCTTCCAGAGCTGGGAGGTACCACCTACTCAGTTTTCCCTGCTGGCTGGACCTATAGGACAGAAAGGAGAAGCAGGCCCATCGGTAAGCACCTCTGGTCTGTTGGGTTGGTTCGTGAGTGTGTTTGTGTGTGTGTGCCACAAAAAGGCAAATTAAGTAAATGTGCAACATATGCATATATGTGCTTGAGCACTCTATTCTGACTTGAATCAAGGGCTGGCTAACACTTCATGCTTTAAAGATGTGAGGTGTCAGTGTATAACAGCTAATTTGATGTAATATGGTTTCCTTTTTGGCTCTGGTCATTTGCCTGGATGTAGTGAAGGCTAGACAGGGTTGACACGCACACATATAGAGACTTTGCAGCACTAAAGTTTCTGCAAAACCAAGATGAAGAAACATGCAGTTTATGTCTCAGCTGTTTGTGTTGGCAGTTGTGGGTGGTGAGTTTGATGGTTTACGTTAGGAAAGTGAGCGAAGTACGCTCATGATTAGGGACATCCCGGTCTGTGCTGGTCTTTGTCACCAGTGAAAGACCAGGTTTGACTCTAGTGCTCTGGGGCTGGAAATAAGATACCACAGAGATATGTAGGTTAATATGGCACTATCTCCTTTCCCCCACAGGTTAGAAATCCTACTTTTCCTCCCTCCTTTCCTCCTTCTTCTGTGCGCTGAACCGGCCTCCAGGCTGGGTGTGACGTGTCAGGTCTGACGCCTTGCCGTCTCTGCACCAGATTCCTCTGTCATCGAGGGCTAGTGGAGGTCTCATGGCCCTCTTTCAAAGCTAGATCAAGGGTCAAAGCAGTCAGTAAACACCATCATTCAGCTTCCCAATGCAGGCACAAAGGTAGGCTAGGCCTGTAGTATATCACTAGGAGTGGGAACACTGTGGCAGACAGGCCTATTTTCACCTTTTCTATTTTTTCACATTTTCACACACAGCATCAGAGTGCATCTCAATTGCATCTTAACTCACCACTTGAGATCAAATTTAGCTTCTTAGTTGATTTTATTTGTGGCTAAACTGTGACTGCTTCTTAACTGAAAATACTCACATGTACACTCACATTTGTGCTTGGCCGCAGAGCAGAGAAAAGGACTTTGTTGACTACTTTTTGTCCAAAAATGTATTTTGTCCAAGTTGTTTGACTGTGTTTTGGGAGTTTAATCATGTTATAAACTATGCATAATTGTCTACACAGTTCTTCACCTCCAAATGTGGCCTGAGTAATCAGACCTTAGTGTCTCCTCAGCACTTTCTGGGTGTGTTTGTACTTGTGTTTAAAACCGCCCTTGTGATTGAGTCATTTTAGTGTAAGGTGTGAGCAGGGCCTGTGTGTTTGATACGTGTGCCTTTTTTATTCTTTGTAGTGTCTGTAATGTAGTCTGTAATTTGCCGTTGTAGATTGCAGAGTGTGCCGTGTCAAGGGTTGGCTAATTTACATCCACACTGATGTCCACACCAGACTTGACTGTCATTACAGTGAACCAAATTACTGCCATTTAGAAAGCACTACCTGCAATCTCAAAATGAAGTTCTGTAATCTCCCACAGAAAAGAGATTATAGAAGGATGATAAAGGGAAGTCATGAGGTAATTTACTGAGGGACTGTCTGATACATTTATAAGTGCTGAGGCTGATACTATGCTGAGACCAAAAACTTTTGTCATGTTTTACCAAATATATGGTAAATTACATCAATCTGAGACTAGTGCTTTCAACACAAAACTGTGCCTAACTGTCCAATCATAGAAAAATCAGAATGTGCTCCAGTTATGGCTCAGAAGTTTTTGGAGTCTGTGTAAATGTTCCCGGCTTTATGTTACATGTTTGTAAAAATGTGTCTGTCATTTGACAGGATCACATATATAGACTCACATGTGGATTGTTTACTCTGAGACTATATCAGGATTAAACAGGTGCTTCCTGTCAAAGTGTGTGTGTGTGTGTGTGGGCATGCATGCATGGATGTGTGCTTGTGGGTAATTGTATGCATGTGTGTGTGTGTGTGTGTCTGTGTCTGTGTTGCCATGTAGTGCCGTGGGAGATCCCAGATGAACCCAGTCACGCTTTCTTTTAAGCACAGTTTGGATTTCATAAACACACATGCCATGTGCATACTGTCTCTCACTGTCTCTCACAGCGCAGTCTTGTATACACACACACACACACACACACACACACACACTCTTTCTTATACATATACACACATTTTGACAAATGTGAAAATCAGAAGCCAATGCAAAGCATTATATTTATTGAGGTTACAGCTAATAGCTTTGTCATTCATCACTCTTGCTGCCTAAAGCATTAAGACTCCTCTACTGAAAGACATGATGGAACCGTGTTTCCATCGTGCAGATTCTGCACTCTGGCTGCCAGGAGAAACATCCATTGCAGGCACAGATATGGCAACAGTTCCCCATCTGAAGCACCTTTAGCTCCTCACTGCTGCTTATAAAAAATGGCTTCCTCTGAGATCTGCTCCACTGCACACCTGAATGTGATTTCATTTTTATGTGATCGTTGAAAGTGAGAGTTGGAGTTTTAATCTGATTCATTTTTAATTGGAGATGTACTGGTTGTGAGTTTAAATTCTATTAAAACCTGAACTGACTTTTGTATTCAGTGAAAGTGTACCTGGAAGCTGCCACAATTAAAAAGATTTTAAGCAGTTTTTTCTTTAATTATGAAGATAAAGATTATAGGGGAGTTTGCACATTTACACTGGGTTTTCCAGTAGTTCGAAATTGTTGTTTGAATCATTTCAAAAGTAATATTTTTTTAAACTTTGAAACAATTGCTTTCACAGATCAGAGCACAACTCTGAATACATGATTCAGATTCAATCATCAGGTGGCAAAAGTCATGCCCTAACTTCCTCATGGGCACAGTCAGCAAGTCTAAACCTCATAACTGAAAACAGACTTTCCCATCAGACAGATTTGAAATGTGGTGATTGAAAAATGCTTACTGATGAGGGAATTTCCTGAAACTGCTACATCACTGGCCAGACAGCAGTCAACAAACAAATTCTCGTGGGAAAGAAAGAACTATGTTAAAGATGGACAGGTGCAAAGAGGAAAAGACAGTAGGAATAAACAAACAAACAAGTGTAAGGAAGGAGGGCCAGAGCAGGGGGTGGAAGTGTGAAGATGGACAGGAGTGTGTGTTGATGTTGACAGGTCCTTAGGCCACCATAGAGCGCACCACCTGTAACAATGGGGGTGGTCTCAACCATGGAGGTCGCCCTGGAAGAGATGGTGGCGGGCCAATTATAATCTCCAGAGTGATATAAGCCAGATCGCAGACACACTATACGCTGGTAGCAGCTATGGTCACAATAACCTTTAGACTCAGGTTTGTGTGTATATTGTGTTGTTTTGGAGTTTAAATTGTTTTTGAAGTTGTCTCTTAAAGTTCATAGCCTTGTGAAAACTGAGCTGAGGAAACTACAGAAAGGGTACAACTTTCACACATCAACAATTGCACTTTATGGTAGATGCTGCTGCTTTTTTACTAGACCTTCATATTTATCAGGCATCAAATTTAACAACATAGTAAAAATACTGCTAATGCATTTACAGTGAAGAAAGCATTTTAAAAATTCCATATAGAGGCTTTAACACACATAGCCCTTCAGGTAGCTCTTTTTAGGCACAGCAACCACAGGCCCTCTGTTTTTCCTCACCTCTCCTTTTCCTCTTTTTTGATTAAAAGAAAACGAATGAGCACAAGGCTGATAAAGCCACACAGGGGCATTGAGTGGCGCAGGAAATGACCTGTTATTTCTAGTGTTTCTACGGTTTCCTGCCACACAGGCGTAGGACTTCCCGATGGATAAGGCTGAACTCTCATCACCTTGAGATGGAATTACTTCAGAGAGATTTTACCCTGCAGCCACTGTGCAGTCTGTCTGTGGGTACACACAAAGACACTTAAGTGGAAACACTTAATGACCTGATGGTTTTGATAGAAGGAGATTGCCCAGGTATTGAATATGATCATCTATATGGTATATGTCAGTATGCAACACTGACTGATTACTCTCTCTCTCCAGGGACTGCCAGGACCTCCAGGGAAGCCAGGCCTGCCAGGGAAGAGGGGTCCTCGGGTAAGTCTCCTTGGTTGCTCTCAAACACTTACAGCCACATCAAACACACTTCCATTTGTAACCTCTAGAAATGATTTTATCTGGTGTTCGGCTCCAGCATTTATTTTTATGGAACCATGTTAATAAGCGTGTCTTTATTTAGGTTTATTGTGGGCATCTCTCTGCGTGTGTGTGTGTTTGTTTGTGTTTTTGCTACTGCTTCTGACAAACATGTTGACTGAAAGCTCAAACACAAACAGTCAGTAAATAACCACCTTGGCAGAGAGGTTACTCAGACAGACAGACAAGGACAGACAGGACTATATATGTGTGTTCCAGCCTAGAAGGCAAAGTCCTGGACCATTTTCTGAAGTTACAATAATAACCTGCCAAGCCAAGCTCCCACATCACTTTAAATCCCTCCCATCACCCAGCTGACACATACACATACTCACACACAAAGTTTTCCTATGCAGGCAGATTGACCATATTCAGCACGGGGCTGCGAGTGCTGACCTCCCACCCCTCAGCATAAACAGGAAAGCTCCTATAAAGACGGTCTTTCAAAATGCTGCCTGTGCCACAGGATGCCTAATAAAAGCACTGTAAACAGACAGAGAACACATGGCTCCACTAGACTTTCTTCTCCTCACTGAGCTGTTGCAGCAGGCTACACCGACAGTTCATAGGAATCCCATTCTGGACTAATGAAAGGCCTCTTTCTCCAAGGGAGTTAAATAGATATAGTCCCATTCGTGGGTCTTCTTTGAGGAATTCTCTTTTACTCCCTCTGTTTCTCTCTGATGTATAGATTCAGACTGACACGTTTTTTAGCCACACTAGCGACGTGGCTCTAGGTTGGTTGGTCGGTCCACCACTTTGGTCCAGACTGAAATATCTCAACAACGACTGGATGAATTGCCCTGAAATTTTGTACGGCCATTCATGGTCCCCAGAGGATGACAATAGAGTAATCTAAATGCATCAAATACAGTAAATGATTGATGCTTTATTTGGATGTGTTTTTTAATTATTACTTACTGTTTGTGTCTGTCTGTGTCTGAGAGACTCTTAAGCTAAAGTCTCTGTGATCCCCCACCACTATAGATGTATAAGGAGGTCTTTGTCTGGCTCTACTTGAAGCTATTTAAGCCCCAGCAGCACCTCCCATCCCGTCTCTAGTAGCAGTTCCACAACATCAGCCCCACTTAGGTGGATTTCTTATGATCCAAATCAAGCTTACTTGGAATAAAACTTTAATTGGGCTTAAAAATCTAAGCGCAGAGCTGCAAGAACATGGTCAAGCCAAGTTGTATATAACTATGACTCTGAGTGGAATTATTTTTGTGTGACCAAGCAGCAGCTTTTCTCAAAATATGCATCACATTTAGCTTGAAGGTCTTAAAAAGAATTTCTCTTAAGCAAGTAATAAATCATATTTCCTTACATATTAACAGAAAAAACAGTTAGTGCACAATTCCTCCAGCGTAGGTTGGAGCCTGCTTTGGTTTGGACATAGAGTTTGAACTCAAACTTGCCCCTTGGTAAAACCCCTTTGCCTGTCTCAAACCTCATTCACAAGCATATGTATCGACCAATCACCTTATACTGATTTACATCCTGGTGTCTTAGACGTGGCCTTTGTCCAAGCAGCAAACCAGCTGTTGAACTGCCTGTGGCGTTGTCAGTGGAAATGGTTGCACGAACAATGAAAACAAGCCTCTTCAATAAAAAAGCACTTGTAAAGGTCTTTGGTTTTGATACCACTTTAACCAGGGTCACACGCAAACACGTTGCCAGTGTCTGACTCTGACCTCACAGTCATTTTGTTTAGCGCACATGCAAGTACACACAGAAGTGTATACACGCTACAGCACTAATCCCACGCCCGTGTAGCACAGACATACAGTATGTGGCTGTGTTTATGGTCTGCCTATATAAAGAGTGAGACAGATTATGGAGCTTTCCTGTAAACAAAAGCATTTATCAAGTTTAATTGCTGCTGCTGTGCATGTGTGTGTCACATGCAAACAATGAGCTGCATATACACATACTTACACACTTGCAAATGCCCTCACAAACACATGTTCATGTCCAAATTCTCGCCTCTTGGCCAGATATGAGTGTGGTTTCAATTTGGGAAAAGATCATTCACTTGTTGAACACTGAAATAATTAACTCCAAATCTGATTTCACGCTGCAGGTTGCTTAGGCTGCAGGCTTGCAGGTGGCGTGGCATGCTTTGATCACAAGCAACGATCATCTCTTTATGTGAAAAACTAAATTCCAGACACAGGGTTCTGCTGCAGAGAGAGCTGTCCGCAGCTCTGCCGGTTTTTTGCATGACCTTCCGTAGCCTTGGATTACTGCAGGTCTGTATGCTGACACACAGAGCACCATTGAGCCCACCAAGCACCACACATGAACCTTGACCTCTGATCCCACACATGTGAGTGTGAGACGCCGTCACTATGGCAACCGCTGTCAGTACAGAAGACTCTGCTAGATGTCCATGAATAGTGAGGGCGAGCTCTTTTGAGTTTGTTTGTAGGTGTATAATGACGACGGTGGTAGAAGGGTGTGAGAGGAAACGTGTGATGGATGCATTGTGGGTACACAGGCCTGTATCTAGCTGAAGACTGGCTGCATGTATCCGTCTGGAGCCTGCTGGGTCAAAAGGGTCTTTGTCTGAGTGTAGAAAATCTCTGTCTCCCATCTTTCCTCATGCTTCCCTTCTAAACCACTCCTCTGCCACTAAACAAAATCCCCCCACCTTGCTTCACCTGCACGTAAAGCTAATTCAGATCCCAGATGGGCATTTCATATAGAAACCTGGAAAACTATGACTATAAAGAACTTTCAAAAAGGTGTTGAGCTCTGCTTCGGGGCAGTGTGTTGGGCTGTTTTGGTAACAGCAGGCAACAGATCAACTTTTTAAGGGTCTGTATAATCCCCAGTGTAAACTGTGTATATGGATCTCTCCTCTGGAACATTACTGTAATAAGCTCCAGGACAGTAAAAGTCACAGACAATCAGTTCCTTTATTTTTTTGCAATACCCTTTTGGGCACATTTTTAATGCCTTTAGATGCTTGGCATAAAGTTAGCTCTAGGTTTCCATCGTAATTTTCAAACTTGTCATGGCCATTATGATTATTACTGTTATTGTTGTAAATACCTAAATAATACTTTGGATTACTTACTATTTCCTTTTTCATATACTCTGGTCACTGCATGATGTATTCAGCTCTAAAAACTTTGGCTTTTGATGCAAAAAAATTTATATGGTTGGCTTTTTACACAGCTTAATTCATTCACCCTGTCTGCTTCTGTTATTATGAAGTTTTACTGTCATTTATGTGGCATTGGGCTGCAAATTCTGCTCTTTTCACTCAGTGATGGCAAGGCATGCTATTGCGACTTTAACGAACAGTGAAATATTCTCCTGAATCCTCAGAGGCAAATTTTCAGTGTGTATACGGACTGGGGTCTTTAATTATGAAGACGTCCAGTGGTTTCACATGCTCTTGATCTAATGTTAGTTTATCAGACATTGCCCCTTCGGCTCTCATTTGGCACGGCATCATACAGAATCTCTTTTATCTTTAATATGGTGACTGTATATACATTTAAACTATCTTTTACAAGCTAGTGTTGAATGTCAGACGATGTTTACAGCATAGCCCATTAAAAGGGCTCGTCTAAAATATTCTGTGTGGGAATTTAACCTTGGGAGTGATGTCATGCATCCAGATTTAAGATCCACAAGTACTTATACAGTATTTCTTGACTTTAAGTTGCACATATGGTGTTGATATAGAATTTTGTGGATTCAACGACAGATATTTATATACCTCAGAGCAGGCAGCACACATGTTACCTTAACATGAAACATTAGGAGCTATCATTTGTTTAGATTTTGACCATTTTGTCTCAACTTAGAATGAGTTGCACAGAGCTGGCAGTATTATTACCACAGGAACCACAGTAACGCCCTGAATTGCTGTTCAGAAGTTGGTGGTTTTTCGTTTGATAGCCCTCAGCTTGTGCATGCCCCACCCTGGTCTTCTCTAATTAGACACCTGTTGTGCGAGAAAGGGACACGACATGAATGCAAGAGCACAGTACCAAATGTTGGTGCCAGCCTGTGCCTACCAGTGTACTGCCCAAACTGCGGTAAACCACAGGGTTAATTTTGAAGCATGTAATTCAAACATGTCTAGTTTGTTTAAGTTTATTTAGGGTACAACAGCGTCCCTCAACACTGGACACACTAACTCTCGAGGGAATGCCAGCTGAATACAAACCAAAAATGAAAGGGAAAGAGAGTGTGGCAGGAAAAGATGCAAGATCTTTAAAATGTGAGAATCCTTGGAATTAAAATATCTCATTTGTAAAACATAACAAGTTAAAAACAGATCAGGTTTGCGATTATTTCAGATCTCATCAAAACAGCAAGTAGGATTCTTTTGTGTGGAAATCCTGAGTGTCCTGTGATTCCCATGAGAGATAACAACACCTTTATGCATGTTTAGTAATGTCCTGTTCATTCATGAGAAGCCCTGTCTCAAGTGAATCAGACATGAGTGTCATCAAAACGCCCTTTGACAGGAAGAGCAGTTACAGCAGAAGACAGTTATGTTGTCATGTCTGCACCCGACCAGTATGTCTGTTTTTGAACTTTGCTCAAAGGGCTTATTTGTTGAGCTGTATAACCCAGCCCAAACCCCAGATTACCTTTTTTTCCTCTGTGGGATAATATAGAGAGCTGCCTGTCTGGATGTCACTAGATGTTTTTTGATGCTGCAGACCAGATCACTAACATAATAGCTTCCTGGTTTGTTTTGACATGCCTCAGTGAAACTCGCTGACCCGGCTCTTAAAGCAGTTGTGTCATTTTTTCCGCCCTCTCTGACTTGCTCGACCCTTGACCCACTATGGGGGTAGGTTAGGGGCCCAAGGGTGCCACACCACGTGGAGGGCAGGAGTGTGGTCAGAGATCCCCAGGAAAAAGTCACTCAGAGGAAGAGTAGGTAGACAGAAAGACAGATGGATGGATGGATGGATGGTGGAGACATAGCAACAACCCCTGTGCTTCTGACTGCTGTTTAAACCAAAGAAAAATTGGTGTAGATTCATCCTCTGGCTTCCAAAGGTTTTCTGCTAAAGCTTCCCATGGGGGCTTCTGGACAGGGAGCGATGGTTCACATTACCAGTATGCTGCTACTGTAGATCTCGCTTTGTTTGCTTTCAGACACAGTTGTGTTCATTTCCTCAGCAACAGCCAATGCGGACAGAAACGCACACCAGTGGAGGAATTCAGAATGTTATGATACGAGATGATCTGCATTACTCATTAAGATGCTTGGCAAGTGTGTCTTTGTGTGTGTGGAGGTGGGGCAGCTGTGGAGTGTGAGGCAACAGGGGGCAGGAAAACCACATCCATATGGTGAAGCAGCTCCACAGAGCCCCATTTTCCATAAGCTTCTACCCCCAACACCAACCCCAAATACCTCACCACCCAACTCACACGTTCACACACACATAGCTGATGTATAGGAAAATAGGCTGAGGTTCTCCAGACAGACTTTGTGCCCCCTATCCAACCCCCCCACCCCTCTGGTCTATCAGCTCTATCCCAATATGGTTGATTGAGATCTCGATCACAGTTTGATTATGTTTTCTCTCTGGCTTTTCCACAGGGCGCCCCTGGTCCCCATGGAAACCCTGGCCGACCTGGTCCACCCGGGCTCAAGGTATCTTACACACTCTTAGTCTAACTCATCATCACAAGTGAGCCTTTCTTTTTCTTTTTTTTTTTTGCTAAGAGCCTGGCAGCCACATTGATATTTCCACATGAAGCCATTACGCAATTATTTACCTGCCTCTACTACTAATTTTGTAAGAAGTTTATGATCATCTCTTGCCTCTAACGTGGATGACAATTCCATGAGGATGTGTTACATTTTCAGTTTTTCTATATCAGGAATCCATAAAGAGCAACAAGGGTAATGGAGCTTTATGGCTGAAGAATCAGGGCCATCCAAGTTCATGGCAGTGCAGCCACACCTGGCAGTTTGGGACACTACAAACACAACAGCACTTAATACTGAAGAGCTGTATCACTGTATCACTTTAACATGTGTGCTGCACAGGTGAATGTCAGGAGTCCCATTTATATTTAAAGTGCATTATGGTTTTCCAGATTCTCTGAGATCTGCTCGATTTAAGCTCCAAATATGCTCCAAGGTGTGTGTATGTTTACGCATTTATATGCTGTTTCTGTGTAAAATGAGTGTATGTGCTACCGCTGCAACCCGAGAGGAGAGAGGAGAGAAGGGTGGTTTAACATCAGGGGAGTTGAAGTGATTTATCAGAGCTCCAGGGAAAGACATTACGAGTCGGAAAGTGAGAACTACAAATAAATCTGTCTAATTTTAACGTGTGCACAGGAGATGACCCTGCCCAAGACAAATTCTCTGCATCCCTCATCTGATTGTCTGGACTGATGTATGCCTTAGCAAACACCCTTGACCTCTGGCACTGTGTGCTCAGAGTATATAGTGAGGAGCACTACTGCCTTGCATAAATGACAACTGTGTAGCTGCTTGTGGTCACACTGCCCACCCCCATTTTATCCAAAGGGACTGTGTTTGTCCTCCTCTCCCTGATGTAATGTATATTATTCCTTCTCTTTCGCTTTTCTTTTGAGTTGCCTGCTTCACTTTTTACAATCTTCTTCTTCTTAGCTTAGCTTTGCATAAAGACTGGAAACGGAGGAAAACAGCTATCCTGGCTCTGTCCAAAAGTAACAAAATTCACTTAGCAGTGCCTCTAAAGCTCACTAATTTACACGTTAGATTGCATTTGATAAATTTGTACAAAAAGTATAAAAATGACAGTTTGTGGTTTTATGCTCCAGACTATTTCTTGGCTGGGAGCAGTGACCTCCTGGAGTCTCTAGGAAGTCACTACGCCCAGCCAGCAAAATAATTAGTGAGCTTTATAAGCGCTAGTAAGTGGACTTTGTAATAGATTTTGTTAGTATTTCCCAAAAGGTTGAACTTTTCCTTTAAGACCATATAATCAAGTCCCTGGTTCATTTCTGGCTAGGGACCTTTTTTGTATGTCTCTCTTCAAACAAATCAAATATATAAATTAGATAATAATGATAAAAATTTGGTAGATAATAACGGTTATGTTATACACAAACATACATGCCAGGTCCAAGAGTACTCTAATGGAGTGATAATGGAAAAAAAAGTGGAACAGACAAGGCAAATATTTGAAACCCTGCCTCGACGAATGAACACTTCAGTAAATTCAAGGCAGAGTGGTGCAGAGCAGTCTTCTTCTACCTGGCAGGTGTGTTGAGAGAATGATTCTGAAGTGTTTGATGTATCTGGGTTTCACTGCAGTCTTTGCTCTTTCATCGTTAAAATATGAAACAAAGTTGTAAACAGCAGGGGTCCATGGGGAGAGAAGGAGTCAGCACTCAGTGTAATTTCCGACCCATAGCTTTGATGTGCTGAAGGCCCGTTATTGTTACCTGCTGACAATGAAGCTTGCTGTGTGTGACTGGAGGAGCCCACATAATGCACTAAGAAAAAAAGTGGCTAAGAAAAGCCTCTGTACTGTGAATGTATCAGTCACATGGTAACCCAATCTTATTCATCAATTGTAGCTTCCTATTATCTAGTATGGGATTTACAGAGGCAAGCTTTTGTAGCCTTAATCTTTTCCCTAGTCCAAATGAAAGGTGTTGGCCAGTAAGATTGTTTGGTTAATATGATTGTTCAATCACTGAAGTACAGTTGGGTAATTTTCACCCATACAGTGTCCTCCTTTATGTTTTTCTTTTTATCAGGGGAGAAAAGGAGACCCTGGCATCTCACCTGGGCCAGCACCTAAAGGAGAGAAGGTATTGTGTCCCTCCTTTTCCTTTTACACGCTACATTAATTTGTAACAACGTCCTGTTTGGCAAGCTCCTATAGCACATTTATGATTGCTATTTGTGCAACCAGTCATAGTTGCATTACTGCCTTTTGACATTCTCGCTTTGTGTTCTAGGGAGACTCAGGAATTATTGGCCCGGTTGGACTGACTGGCCAAGAAGGTCGGAAGGTAATACCGGTCCCCCCAAAGCTTCTGAATATCCATGCACCAAATTCCTTCCAATGAAATTAAATAAAACTTTCTTAAATGCTGGCCATAAGAGCTCCCATTTCCCAATTGATGTTGTGAGTAAGCATAGTGCTTACATCTGCAAACGTTGAATAGTGAGGCCCTTGAAAAGTTTGGGAAAGCCCAGGAAAGAAAGTTTGCATGAGTCATTTTCACCATTTCATAACCATTGTGTTTTTGTCTGTGGTGGTGTTTTCATGCATCTGTGTGTGTGTGTGCGCGCGCGCGTGTGTGTGTGTGTGTGTAAACCCACTCAACTTTGTAAAGATCTCTCCTTGTCTCCTCCTCCTTAATTCTCTCCATCTCTCTTTCTCCTTTTGGGCTGTCCTCACCATTTCTTCCATCTGTGTTCACTGGATCCAGCACAGAGGGGTCTTAATGTTGGCAGGAAGGATGTCATGAGGGACGAAGGGGGAGGTTTTTGTAATTGGGGAAACGGGGATGGAGATCATGCACTCATGCGCTCAAACACAAAATTACCAGCGTCTTAGATGTTACTTAGGTCAAGAAAAGGTGGGACAGAGGTTCTGGTAGACAGGAGTGGAACAAGCACAGACCAAAGGGAAAGTCTGAGTTGTGTATGTGTCTATGTTTATGATTGTGTGCATGCATTCCAGCGTGTTTGTTAGTGTGTGTGCACTTAAAACAGACATTATTTAGATACAAAAAAAACATGATTGCTTTAGCCTATATAATAGTGTTACATAATGCCCAGATTATAATCAATTGAAATGAACAGATTTGGAACATGACAGATGGTGTTGAGGAAGGGTTACTTGAGTTCATCTGTCAGGGCTGTGTGGGGTATCTCAGACAAAAAAAAAAACACTTGGGAATCACTGCAGTATAGGACATGATCACCACAACTGTCTTGGTGCTTGGTGAGTCTCCTCAGGTCTGAACTAAAATAATCTGTTTCACCTTTTCCCAAACAATCAGACGTAAACACACATCTCATGGTGGAAGAAGAAGATATCATGAACTGCTTTCAGTCACATCATGTATCAAATAGAATTGAGCACACATTTCAAACAAAGTACAAGAATTAATTGAGTAATTTAATATAGCAGGTAGATTGTATGCATTTCATCAGAGGTGTAAAGTGCTTCTGCATGTATTCACCGTCTTCCCAGAGCCACAGTGCCCTGTAACAGAGTGTTGGACTCTAGTTGGATGGCTGCCTCAAGCTTAACATATGGCTTTTGTTAAGAGTCTGCTTTTCTGTGTGTGCGTCTCTGTGTCCATTTGTATGTCTCTCTTGCTCTCTTTCACAAACACTCAGTCATAATGGAAAATGTAAAGCTGGTGGAAAACATTCACACTTCTTTCAGACTTCTTTCAAGCAAAATGAGTCTTGGCGGTGATTTGACGGCCTATCAGAAAGTTAGACAGTGACACATGAATCAGAGCTGCAGGGGAGAGTGTACAGGTCTAAGATGGACAGCTGATTGGACTCTTGAAACTCATAGGAGAACATACCTACACTTCATACCTGTGGTTAGCAGTGCAGATGCTCATGAGGTCCAATGGTACATTATAGCTGCTCTTTAGGAGTAAATCAATGATGTCCCATATCCATGTCTGGGAAGTGGTTGCCATGGCGACTTCATCAACACACACTCTGATATCATCACAGCATGCCTCAGGTATTGGTCAATGAACCACAGGCATGATGACTGTAGAGGAAACTTGTTAAGTTAACCACAAGGAGTCAGCTTCCTTTCCATACACAAACACAGAGCAGCTAATTAACCTATTTTCGTCCTGCACTAAACAATGTACAATAATGTCTCCCAGGTCTCAGCTGTGCTTCACTCCGTTGGTTGTAATGAATCTTGATCCTACATGCCTACACATTGCACTACTATGACAGAGATGTGAGTCAATGTCCAAACTGTACTGTGGGAGTGCAGACGGTCTGGAAACAGGCTTTGTTCTGTTCTACTCCTTTTTCAGTCAGCTCAGGTGGAAAGTCCCAGGCGTGTCCTGTCCTGATGCACTGAGACACTGAGGCCTGCTGCAAGGTCAATGCAAAATTAAAAAGCAATGATGACTTTCATTGCAATTACATCGCGGTGGTGGGCCACCCTGAAACACCCATGTGCTGTTTCTTCCTCTTCATTCCTCTCAAGCTGTTTGACTTGCTCTGTCTCACTCGCTTGGCTGTTACACTGAAGCTGTGGTTTAGGAAAACGGGACAACGGCAGCTTTTCCTCTGTTCTTCTCTGTATTTTTCCCTTCTACCTTCTCTGCTTCTCTCTCACACACACCCAAATACACACACACACACACACACATACAGGGTCTTTATTACTTTATTATCAGCCTTAGCTTGACACTTCAACCGGGAATTCTGGAATTTGGCTGCTGGTTTTCCATGGAAAACTTTAATGGAGAAAGCAGTGGTGCTTTGAACATGTGATGGGAGAGTGTGATTTTACACCGTCAGACAAGCCAAGCATGTTCCAATCTTGTTCTACCAAGCAGACGCTGAATGGCTTTTCAGTATGGTAGCCAGGGTCAGGGAGAGGGGACACACACACAGGGCCAAACCTCAACTACAAGGACACATTACAAGCCACATGTCTCACCTTACTGCTTCCATCCTTATTTCTTCTATGTGTCATCCCACTGATAGTTGATCTGTTTTTTCTCTTCTTTTTGTCAGCCTTTTCTACATCTGTCTTTCACACCACAACTGCTTTTTATCCCTTAAATCCAAAACATACTGTACAGTAACTTAGCTTTCAGTTGCAGGGTTTTAAATACAATAATCTGATTTACTTTCACATCTTTAAAAAGAAGTGCTGGTCTGAGTAAAGTTTGTGTTTGTATTTGTTAATATATTTATGTGTCTCAGTACCCCTAGAGTTTATAGGGTTCGCAATTATAAATGGGTATCTAATCTTATTATGTTGGTAGATTTTTCTGCACATTTACATTATTAAAGGAACAGTTTCACATTTTTGAACAATTTACTTTCTTGACAAGAGTTAGATGTAGAAACCAAACAACTCTCATCTAAGTATGGCGCTAGAGTCAGGATGCAGTTACCATAGCTTAGCATAAAGAAGTCACTGCACCCGGCCGTAGTTTGCTAAGAAACAGCAGAGAACTCCCTGTAAAACAAAAGTTGACATTTTTACATTTCTGTTTGTGTACGGATGAAACAAATGAGATGCAACATGTTAGGTAGTTAGCTGAAAAAATGTTATTAGGCCGGGGTTGCAGACTCCACCATCCAAAGACGTGCAGGTTGATTATGATTCTAAATTGCCTGTTGTGAGTATGACTCTCTGAGGATAAGCGGTATAGATGGATGGATTTTAGGGTCAATGATTATCCTCATAGTGGATAGTCTACTTGCTATTGCCACCTAGTTTAGATTTTATATAGATTTTCCTTTCAAACTAAGTAGAACGGTATAATGTAATTCCCCTACAGGGGCTAGACAGTGTATTAATCATGCTCATTTCCTTCATTTATGTAAGACAGCTCCTCAAGACCTGTTCCAAACCAAACTCTCTCCATTTAGCTCCTACCCACTGTTCAAACTAACAAATCCACATGCTCATCATCATTGTAATTATGGGAGAATTCAAATCAACCATCATTTTCTTTGCATGTTTTACAAGAAGAACAACAAATCATTGCTCTGTCTTCCACCATGCTAGTAGTTTAACAGTGACACTGCATGCAAGCAAACACGCTGCTGAAATTGCGGTTCAGACAGGGATGAGATGGGTAGATTTCAACCAAATTGTCCGGTTAGGTTAATGCAGTTGTTTGCTTTGTCTGTCCCCGCCAGACATGCATGTGGAGAGTTTATATTCTGCTGTACATGCAGCACATGCATGCTGGAGCCAGACGATTGCTCTGAGCAATCGTCTGGCTCCATGCTGCAGAGGAAATTTGGAGAGAGGGAGAGGTGGAAAGATGAAAGCAGAGATTAATGAGGTGAGTGGAATATTTCTGCTACCAGGGTGCAGTCCAGTGGAGGCAGACTGTGGAAGACACATATTCATCATTTGTGGTGTACAGTTGTAAACAGACCTGTGCTCATTTGAACACCCACAAAGTTAAGTGTGTACAGGGTAGCTGGTAACGAGTCAGAGGAATGACATGTCATCTGCAGACACAGTCTTTTATTTTATTTCTGCCAAAATGCGCTTAAAGTTCCCTGGGGAACTCCTCGGCTTAGTGGGGTAGGATCTGGGGGTAAAAGGTACTTAGAGGGTGCTACCGGGGAGCTGTTGTAAATGTAAAGCATTCTGGTGGGTTTATCTGATTGAACGCATATGCTCGTTAAGCAAGTGGCATTGTAAACACAGGCGGGTCGGTGGGAATGGCCGCTCTCATTAGAAAGCTCATAATGAGTAAGATAAGGATCTGAGATGGTCTATCTGGGGTTGGGAGGCTATGGTTAATACCCAGGACCCACAGCATGTGTATGTGTGCGTGTGGCTCATGGACCTCACAGCACAGCTTGGGAACATAAGCCGCTACACATGTTTGTACTATAAGTAATCCATGTAATAAGATGACAATGTACATGTATCTTTGTGTGTGAATGTGCATCTGTGTGTGTTTCTCTGCCTGTCTACGAGCACACATGTGCATATGTGTTTGCATGCCTTGAGAATGGCATCGGGTCACTACATCTCCTGAAAAGTGGAGAAGTGGATGGAAAACAGAACTCAAGCTAAAGGAGAAAATCAGGCCAATGGCGACAGATGGACATTCAGATTCAGACACATGTAGGCAAGTCAGACAAACACAAATTCATCAACACAGTGTTATAACTGTCCAACAGGCCAACATCATAATAGTTCAATATACAAATGGGAATTTTCAAAAAGGCCATGCACAAGCGCCATGTGTCTACAAGTGCATCCATCCCTGTCCTCTCCACAACACTGCTTACCAATAGGGCTTTCACAAAAATATGGAAAACTCACACATGTTTCTGCTTGTGTTGCAACTTGCTGTGTTACAGCAGCAGTCTGTCAGCACCTGGTGACATCGGTTTGTTTTATGTATATTACTCATATGTTTTCCCAGCTCCAAGCATCTCCTCCTAGTGGTCTTTTGATGATGTGCATCGAAAAGAAAGCTTGGATTTGTCTTAGATACAGAGAGAATGGCATAATGTTTATGGATTAAGTCTGTGATGGAAAACGTTACTAAAATATATATATTGCAAAACAAATGTATTGTTGACACAGTTGCTGTACCTATTTAAAGGTGGGGTAGGCAGTATTTATTTGGCGTCATTGGGCAAAAATTCCATAATAACCATCTAGCATATTGTAATTCAAGTGGTCTGAGAGAAAACCTCTACTACTGCCCCTCCTCTTGGCTCTGTTTTCAGGCTTCAGAAAATCTATCCCGTGACGGGAGACTTTGACCAATCATTATTTCACAGAGATGGTGCATTCAGATTGGCTGAGCTACAAATGCAGATGCGCATGTACATCCCTTCAGGCGGTGAAAGCCTGATTCAATGGCAGAAAATCCTGCTGAAAATCCTGCAACTGGTGAAGAATTTCCAATACCTCCTTTGCCTACAGTGGCGTATAGTACAAAACATCACATCCCGGCTCCACACAGAGCTTTGGGCTGATTATGTTTGATGCCATGACGCTCGTATCAATGAGTGGCAAAGCCCGGGGCACTCTGCTCTTCAGCCGTGAAGCGCTGGAGGGGCGTCTTTGAAAAGACAAGTCGCGGCGAGGGTGACCGAGGTATCTGCCGTGCAGAGTGAGCCCTACGAGGGATAAGGTTTCCTTCTGCTGCCGGTCGAAGTTGTGGGTTTGGTGGGAGAGGCTTAACGGAGTGATATGAGGCAGCAGAGAGAGGCGGAAGGTTTTTCATAGGTGCACAGATTTTGCCTACCCCAGCTTTAAGTATTTAAGTGGAGTATAATGCTGACAGTGGCAGTTTAAAGTGCTGGTATGAGGGTGTAAGCCAGTGAGAGTGATCATGTAACATAATGAGAAGAGGGATGCTGTGTCCTCTTCTCCTGCTGCAGTCAGGGCTAGTCAGATGACAGGGCTAAAGGATGGTTTACAGGAACTCAGGGAGTCTTGGCTTGGTACTCTAGAGATGTGGTTTAGGAAAACGGGACAACAGGAGTATTTCCTTTCTTTGCCCTTCTGTTTTTATTTTGTTTTTTCCCTTCTTTCCATTCCTTTCTCTTGCTCTCTCACTGAAACTGCTGCCTGGAAAGGCATGTCTTCCCACCTTTGATTTATTTTTTTCTCCGCTCTTTGTTGGGGGTCTGTTTTGCTGGAGTCAGCACAACTGTAGAAAAGCACTATGTCAGGCTGTCTTCAGTGTTGTAGTCCGCTCTGCAGGCAGAGGGAGGGACCTGTTACAGTATCTGACTCAAACAGGAAGGCATTTATATCCTCAACATGCCATAATCCTGGCACGGCCTCCCCAAGCATCATTTCTCAGTGAACACAGCCAGTGGAAAGTCTGATCCCTTGACAGAAGGGCAGATTGATTCCTTGCATATGGCACTGAACTTGTCTGCCAGTTTTTTTATCGTTAACATGCATATTTTACTTTGCACAAAACTCCACTTGTCATTCCCACACCGATGCTTGTCAGGATTTTCCTCGTCTGTGAATTGTTTCAGAATTTGTGTGTTTATTTATTATTTTATGCTTCAACTTACCTCCCATGTCTCATGTTTGTCTCTTTAGGGACAGAAAGGTTACCCTGGTCCACCTGGACTCCCTGGAGAGCCTGTAAGTATCTTTCTTCACTTCATAGATACCTTTTTCTATGGCTTTGATACTCTGTAAATGTCGTCCTACCACTCCACTGCTGTTCTACACACTTCCATTAATCCCACATTTGAAAAAAGTCCAACATTCCCATATCTTGCAACTCATGCCAAGATGATGTAATGTTGTTCTATATACACAGTTCATTTTAAAATTCCTATCAGCTCCTTGTTTCTTGCTTATCCCTCTACCTGACACACCCCTTTACCTGTACTTCATGCATTCGCCTTCATGAGTGTCTTAAAAATGTTTTGCTCTTATAGTGTCCACCATCCTTATCGATGACTAATCCCTCATATTCTCACGTCTCACCTTATTCTTTAAAAGCTCAGTCGTCATCCACTCAGTCTGTGTGTGTGTGTGTGTGTGTGTGTGTGTGTGTGTGTGTGTGTGTGTGTGTGTGTGTGTATGTGTGTGTGTGTGCACCAAGCATGCCTGCAGGGTAGCCAGATTAGATTAGCCTGTTATGATGCACCGGTGAGGACAGACATCTGGCCAAAGTGCTGTGCTGCAGCGATGCTCTCCAGGATATCAGAGAGTCATGCCAAAAAGAGAGAAAATAGAGAGAAGAGAAACAGGAACAAGCCAACTAGGCCAACAGTGACACACTCACAGCTATTACACCGCAGCTTTGGAGAAAGTTTTCCTTTGTTTGACTTTCTTTCTCTGGACCGTTCACTGCCGCTTGTCATTAAATGTTTGGTCTCTCTCCTGTAGCATTTTACCTTGATGCTCTCTTAATCTTAAGCATGCATTTAATTTATCCAATAGTCTATTCCTCCTCTATCAGTCCCTCTTTCTTCAAACTGAGCAAATCAGTTCAATGAACTCTCTTATTTGCTGCCACAAGTGGGAAGAGACATGACTCTGGCTGCTTAGTCCAGCCCAGAAAGACTATTTTAAGTATGGAGCATCCAGCCTCGTGTCCAGAGCTATTTTCAGTCGAGCTGGGTCTTACTACTGTTGGTATTAAGGAAAGGCTTTAGTCGTGGAAAGCAGAGTGGAACATTCTCCTCATTGTCACACATTTTTAAGTAAGTCCCCGTTCTCGGGGTGATGTCACCTGCGCAGGGAGTTCCCGCACTACTCATCATGGAGAAGGAGTAGTTTTTCTCTCTCACTGTCATGTCCTTCCACTCTGTCCATCCTTGAACGCCCCCCTCTTTCCCACAGAGATGCTGCTGATGATGATGATTTCGGCTCTAGCCTTGAGTCTGAATCACCGCAGCACCACTGACAGAGTAATAAGCACAGCTGTTTGGCAGTGTGGACTCCCCAGTGCATGAAGTGTTGATGACTCTTTGTTACTGTAATACACCATGAGCTGTGCTCAGAGCCCCTCCTCACTGCGTGCCAGTTAAAGATCCAAACCTCACTCAGCCAAATTGTTCTCTGGATTTAACTGGCTTCATTATGCACTATATTTATCCAAGAGAGGGAATGGCAAGCAGCGCACATGGCTGCACGTCCGGAGTGTGTCAAAGGAAGTTATACATGAACATTTGTGCTCTGCGAATTTTGGACACAACCTGCTTCTGTGTGTGTGTGTGTGTGTGTGTGTGTGTGTGTGTGTGTGTGTGTGTGTGTGTGTGTGTGTGTTATGCTTACTCACACTCACACACATAAACCAAACTCCTAATTAGCTTCTATGGTCTATACACAGACCACATCTGATAAGTGTGTTAGACAAAACGCAGTAATCATGAGTCCTGGTATCCAACCGTACTTAAGTACCAATTTGTAGCACTTGTTCTTTAATTAAGTATTTCCATTTAATGCAGCTTTATACTACTCCACCACAATTCACTAGTTAGTAGTTACTTTACAAATTAAGATTTTATATCCAAAAATCTATGATCATCTTATAAAATATCATGCATTGTTATAAATTAAAATACTATAATATAATAATATATATATAAAATACTTAAAACTAACTCCACCTTGCCTAACTACAGTAGTAAGCAGTACTTCATTCAATTTTAGATTAGATTCAGATTTATGGTCAGTGTACACAGTAAATACCAGTGGAACAGTATCAATGTATATATATATAAAGCTAAATGAAGTACAGAAAACCAATGGAATAATGATAAGAAGGGGTTAAAGTGATATATAGAGAATTTAAAAACAGTCCTGCATGTTAATTTTTCATAATTTCCTTACTCATCTAAAACAACCAGAGACAATAAAGAGATAACTACCTGTAAACATGAATGATTAACAAATTTATATTGTCCCACACTATACAGTATATTTCCATATTGCTCATCGCTAATACTAAGCTATCATAGCAAAGGAGATTCCAATTCCAATAAATAATGTACATACTCCTATGACAGCGACAGTGCAGCAGCTAACTGTACTTGTACTCTCAACACAAAAGTCCACTTTTATGTAAAGCAAACACATTCATCTCCTCATTATACAGTAGTATACTGTACTACTATTTTAACTGTAGTCCATCCCCTCTGCTCTGTCTTCCTCTCTGAAACTGTGGTGCAGAATGGCCTGCCTGTGTGTGTTTGTGTGTCTGTAATTTTGATCACCCATCCCACCTCTCTCACTCTCCACTCCCCCCTCCCCCTTCTCTCTCTCTCTTTTTTCCCTGCAGGGAGAGCAAGGTCCAGTCGGAAGCCCAGGTGCCAAAGGTTATCCTGGCAGGCAGGTGCAGTAAATCCTCTGCTGTGACTGGTACAGTTGTAGTCAGGGCCATAGTAAGGGCAGAGGGCCAAGTGGAATTAGGTTATATTGAACAGCTGACTTATTAACTGAAATATTTGGATAGATACTGTATAGAGGACCTGGAATATTTAAATAATAATAATAAAGTGGTCCAAGAAAACAACATCACAAGCTACAGCCTTATAAATTACCATAAAGCTAATTGGGTAGATTTATTGCACAGCTACTGTATTGTAATGTATTATATTGTACAGGAGTACCTGTTATTGTGTCCATCCCCTCTACAGTATATGGACTAATAATTATGAATTATATTAGTTGAATACAATTTTACATTTTAAACAATCTGGTCACATTTTAAATGTGTTTGCAAGTCATGCGGATGTATTGTATCACCTTATTTTAATGTAAGCTGCAGCCTTTGGCCAATGCCATCATGATGCAACAAACACATTCACAAACACATTATTTCAGGTATAAATGGCTGAACCACTGAAATAAAGTTCCTCTCTTTGTTTTTCAGGGCTTACCAGGGCCTATAGGACCAGTGGGGCCCAAAGGCGTTCGGGTAAGTTAACTCAGCCTCTTCCCTTCCAAATGTGCTGCTCAAGTTTGATTATATCAAAATGACTAACATTGGTGCTTTGACAGGACTGGTGATGTGGATGTTTATAAGCAAGGCGGTCATCCTGACAGCTTTCTGACACTTTATATTACACAATATTTATAGAAGGAAACTGTAAATCTCAAACACGCAGGTTGTTTAATTAAAGGTTGCAAACTAGTTGTGCTGTCAACCTTTTATTGCATGGGAACATGTGTGTGTGTGTGTGCACCTGAATGCAATAACGTGCAAGTGCATGCATGTATGAAAGCATGCATGCACCAGTGTCCACCTCTGCTCACACAAACACATTCATACGCACTCACTCAACCAGTGTGTACCACTATTAATAGTATGCTAAACTTAGGAGCCTTTACTTGTAATGTAAACATTGTATTACTGTATACAGACACTTACTGAAAGACTGGCTGTTGATAAGCCTCTGTGTACAAACACACACCCTTTAGGTACACAAACAAAGAGACACACACTCACGGACACAAACAGTGATTTTTGTGTTGCGTTCCAATAAAGGTTCTTTATCAGCTCCCCTTGGCTGCTCCATTGCCTCCCCTGCCCCCACTGGCTGGAATTTCCTGTTTAAGCTCCGGCCCTGCTGTCTTAAGGAGGCATTCTAGTCCTCTCTCTCTCTCTCTCTCTCACTGAGCCACCTTTGCAAATATTCTGCACTCTCTTTTGCAGCATACGCCATGTTGTGCACGCTCAGCTCCTGCTCGTGCTGAAACTAGCATCTAACTGTTCCTCCAGTGTTCAACTGTTGTGGTGTTTGTGCTTGTTTTCCTCTGTGTGTGTCTCCCCCCTGTACCGACAGCTCAGTCTGATGTCCTGGCTATCTACAGAGATCCCTGGCGTGAGGGTATGTGCCCTTGGACTACATCGTGGAAGCCAGCACCATGCAGTCCATGGGCATATACACTTGCCTCATGGCTTGGTTCTTCATGGAATCCCACCCTATCCATGCTGGACTGGCGGCCCCTGAAACCCAGTCCTAGAGCCGATGGGAGCTGCTGTTCTTCCTGCTGCTTTTACGGCGTCCAAATACTCACATCCCATATTCCTCCTCTCTCCTCTTCTTCCTGTTGTCCTCTCTCCTCTCCTCTCCTGCAGGGTTTCATTGGAATCCCGGGGCTTTTTGGCCTTCCTGGGCCTGATGGCGAAAGAGTGAGTTCTTGTCAAATGTGTATTCTCTCTCAAGCACAGTCGATAATTGCAAAAATGTACAGTGACCAACTAAGCCCAACTAATAGCCCAATGAGATGATAACAGTGCATCTCCTGCCATTTCATTCAGCTGTCTTGTTGTTGTTACAATGCGGGAAACAGTCCCCAGCTGTCCGAGATGCTGCTGTATAAGGCTGTGTGGGAGTGTTGATGACTCATATGATAAAAGCCCCCTCTTAGAGCCTTTGAACTGCCTGAACTCATCAAGACCTCGTCCTTCTGTACAGCCTCTAAAACATGAAGCGATTAGCCTACTTATGACATGCTTCAGGGGGTTACGTCAGTGCAGGCCAGGCTGTAATCAGGAACTCTCCAGCCTGCGAGATGGCTCACCATCACCGTAGCTGCACACAACAGTCAGTGTCTGCCTGTCGTCTCCCAGGAGAAACCGGTGTTTATTTAACATATATATGTATGAGATGAAGGCCTAAATCCCTCATAATAGGCAGGGAAAATGTTGGATAGGCTGCAGTCAGCTGTTCCTCACATCTGTTGAAGAAGGAGTTGAGAAACAGTTATGGCTTTTTAATTATGAGTGTTATTCTTTAATTTTGATATGTTTTTTATATAATGTCTGTCTTTCTCTTTCTTCTTTGTTTTCTTTTGTGTCTTTTTTCTTGAACCCTTTCCTTCCCCCTCTCTCTTGTTTTGATTTTCAGGGCATTCCTGGCGAACCAGGGAAGAGGGGCAAGATGGGTAGGCCGGTAAAGTTTTGTCTCAACATACTTTACAGATAATCTTTCCAAAGTGTGATGAATTGTGCTGGGAGTGTTGTCGGTTGTCTATGAATGTGTCATCTGTTATTAATGACTTTTTAATGATAAGAATGAGTTTGGGAGATGGTGACAGATATCAAACAGCATTCAAATCAATATTTTACTTTATTATTTTGATTATAGATCTTAATGCTGCATGCTCACAACCCCACTCAAATGAGCCAATGATATAAATTAGCGTTACAATGAAGTTTTATAATTCATTCTTTTATTTGGGTCATATTAAGAGCTTTTGGTGCAAAGACACCTACACATGTGAAAATTTACAAGGTCTGCATTTACGTCATTGTTTGAGTAAGCTCAGTATTTCCATAGCTGTTGGAAGGGTTAACTGCAGCCTGAGTACTGTGGAGTCCCACCAGCCGTACGTCGGGGTCTTGGATGCAACAAGAAAAAGGCTTTTGTTGGAATAAAGGGCTTTTGGTCAGTGCCCCCCCCCCACCCTGTACCCAAGCATGGAGCCAAGCCATTTGGAGGAAGCCTTTGGTTCTGTTGTGTGTGTCAGATAGTGTTCAAAGTCAGTTTGACAGAGTGTTTCAGAAAGAGTGTGTAACCCTGAAACTCACTGCTGAGATCATTCTGCAGCTGTTGCTTATTCGCTTTTCAGTATATAAGGCATTTATAGACCAAAACGTCTGAACACACGCAAGCCAGTGTCCGCTTAGTGTGAGGTTTTGAGAACTACAGCTTATTCTAATTAGAACAAATGTTTAGGAAGTAGCTGCAGATGCAAATTCACCATGTGTGACCCGTGCTTGCATTTGATTTTTGTGCCATTTGTGTGTTCTCCCCACTCGAATAGGGCTGCATTATGAGTCATGAGCTGATTCACTTTTTAAGACACTTAAGGCCATTTCAAAGTTTTGGCACAGATCATGCAAAACTAAAAGTATGGAAGTGCTGTCATCAGAGCTTGGTCTTTTGCTGCTCCAAGCACATCCTGGACGATTTTATGACAGCAGCAGCACTGCTTTTCAAGACCGAAAAGGGCAAAAAAGACAATGTATCACAATGCATAACATTGTTTATCCATATTAATACTAAAGAGCGTTGTCCTGAGAAGAGAGTAGTAGAAGCTTTTTATTAAGTGCTGTTCTTGGAAAAGCTACGTTTCCCACAATTGTCCTTAGTTTGTATGGCAGTGGTGACAGCTGTATGATTCAGCCTTTGGGTCACTGTCATGCTTCATAGATTTCTGTTGCACTTGAGCTTCCCCCTCTGCGCACAATTTTTTTGTACCATAAAGCAGTCCCATGCAGTCTTTTGGGGGGATCCCAAATGTCCTCCAATAGCTTAGTAGGAACACAAAAGAGCTTTTTCTTAGACTGTACAATTACAGCATTTAGTGCAGTTATGATCGCATCATTGACCTGATGGGATGTGTTGGTAGATTGAAGGGTAGCTAACATTTACATACCTTCAGTCACAAGGATTTATTATTGTTTGAATATGAAGTCTAAATGTCAAAATTATCCCAGACTGGCTTTCTTCAAAAAAATAAACAGCAAACTCAAATACAAAGAGTTACATTTAGTCAGCAGATTCTATTTCTGAGACGAGTCAGAGATTAAAATAAAAACACACGCTGTATATCTAAAACATCTCTATTACAACAAAAATAACTGCCATCTGGAGGTATCTACAGTAATTAGCATTTTGAAACAATGTGTGGATGGTCGGGGTTTAAGATGCATTGGCGCTCGTGCTTTCTGCAGATGTGGTTTCTCTTTGCAGCACCACCAACTGTTAGCATAGCTCAGATTAGCGTCTCGTTTACTGCTAAATGGACAGAGTAATTACTTGGCTGCTGGTCTCTCTTGTTGCATTCAGAAAGTGTACCTAAGTAGAACAGTTGGCTGTCCACACCCTACAACTGATAGATTTAATGCTTATAATGGGGCCATTATGCTCTTATTATTTTTTTACATATTTCAGATTACTTTATGTCTAATGTTACGTTTAAGTAAAATTGTTATAATAGCTGTGCAATTACAGTAGCAGCACTTTTGGTTGTGTAACAGTCAGTGGTATTTTTGAAAAAATGCAAATTTGACTCCATGGTTAAAGACATAATGATTTACACACCCTCCTCCAAGTAAAAGCATTTTTGTCATATTTTACAATGAGTTTCTTTAATGCTGCCCAGCACCAAACAGCAGACACACAAAGTTAGCAACTATCTGGTGAACACAGTGGAGGATTTTACAGATATTAGAGCCAGATATTTCCCTCAGGAGTTGGTGGAGACATAACACAGCTGAAAAGGAGAATTAATATTGGAGTTCATCAGGTGACCAGAAACACAACTCCAAATGAAAGCTAATGTTGCTCTGTTTCTGCTGGATGTGTAAATAAGCAACTGTTTGCTAACAAGTTCGCTCAACTAAGAAGGTGACTATATATCATTGTTGTGTTTACAACTTGTTTCCGCTGCCCCAAAGTGGCCAAAAAATTACAGGTTTAATAAAGCAGACACTTTAAATGTATTGGATGTCTGAGTTTGATTGTCACTGTTTGTGCGCAGCAGAACATAAAAGCTACTCTCTCTGTCCTCAGGGGTTTCCAGGGGATTTTGGGGAGAGAGGACCACCTGGACCAGATGGAGAGCCAGTATGTCACACACTCAGTTACTCACAAACACTCCCACACCTAAATACATAGCCTAACCAATCCACATGCTCACACACACAAATATAGAGCCCTCCCACATACACACACACACACACACACACAAACTGAGAGCAGTGGTTTCACTCACACACCCATCCCCTTGGTGTTTTAGTACTGACATTTTGGCAGCGCTCGTGGGTAAATCATCTGGCAGACCAGCAGTTTGCCTCTGTTTTATTTGAAGTTAGTTTTTTGCTCCGGACAAGCTTTACTGCTGTATTTAATTTGATCCCATGCCTTTCTCTGTTGTAGATCATTTTACTTGGCACTTGTTTTCAAAAACCTGCAGTATTAAGTGGGGACCAGTTAGCTCTCCTGGCTTTCAAATGCAACCTTTTCCATTCACCAATGTAAACTGGCCACCAACACACACATACAGTATTATTAGGAGGTGATATCCAAGAGCATTAAATGATGTAATGTACAATGTTGTTTTGAATAATTGTTCCCAATTAAGTAACGATAGGTCAGCAAAGACAGTTTGCCAGTCTGTTACATGTCTATGTCCATATGGAAGGCATCAAATTATTTGATCTTAGCATTTTCACTGTTTCTGGGTATTCACTGTCATTCTGACAAATGTAGCACTTCATCAGTCAGAGTGCAAAGCTCTAAAATAAAAACATAAACACATCAGCAAGTTGCTCTTTAACAAACTCTAAAATACATAATAAACATGAAGCACATTCGTGTTTGAAGAAACACTTGTCTCACACATCCCTGACTTTTCCAGTGGTTCAGTCTTGTAGCTCAGGCAACTAAGCTCCCAGTAAATCCTTTCTTAGTCCTACTGGTTTTCTTTTTCCTGAGAGTAAGGCCTCGTCTACTAGAGTGTGAATTATGCATCAGAAGCATCCGATGTTAGCGTGTATTTTGAATAGTCTGAAGGCTACAGTGGGTTTATGAAATCCACATGAGCCTTCTCTCTACATTTGAGAAAAGAAAGTTTTGTGCTTTTTACCTCTCCTGCAACATCTAGGGGAACTCTAGGCGACTGTGTCTGAGAGGGAGGAGGCTCTGCTGCCACTGTTTAATGTCTCTTAAATTCCTGTTTTATCTTGGATTCTTAACAAACAAGACACTACAGCCGTGCTAGCAGCTCTGTGAAGCTGTACTTAGGCACAGTGGTGCTGTGAGCTAAATGCTAGCATCAGTATGCTTACACGCTCACAATGACAATGCTAACATGTTGATGTTTAGCAGGTATAATATTTACCATGTTCACTTTCTTAGATTGGCATGTTAGCCTGCTGACATTTGGTAATTAGCACCAAACCCAAAGTACAACTGAGGCTGATGGGAATGTCATTAGTTTTGCAGGTGTTTGCACAAAACAAATGATGATGGAGCTAGGTGAAAAGTCAGGGGATCAACAAACAATTAAACATGTGAGGAACATGAATGTCTGTACAAAACTTCATGGCAAATCATCCAATAGTCGGGACATTTCACTGAAAACCAAAATGTCAACCTCCTGGTGGCGCTAGAGGAGAAATCAGGAGTCACTAGGATACATCGTCTTGAAACCATGAATGTTTGTACCAATTCATCTGGTATCATAAGTGAAAACTTTGACCTGCTGGTGGCACTAGAGGAAAAGTCAGGTGATCACCAAAGTCATTAGGATTCATCCTCTGAGGACCACGAATGTCTGTACAAAATTCCATATATCTGTCTCTTTCATTTTTGGAGGGACAACCAACCTGCAGATTTGAAAAAGCCTCAGTGGGACGATGGGCTCACATCCCCCTCCACCTTCACCTCAGACACATACACACACATTCACACATGCACACAACCCCCTCTCAGCTCTCTAAGCTGTGATGAACACTGAGCCACTCTTCTGGAGCATGTTTGTTTAAAAAAGAGCCAATAACTCCAGAAACTTGCTCCTTCTCCCTCTCCCTTCATCTCACTTACTCTCTCTTCTCCTCTCTGACTAGGGTGAGATGGGAGCCCCCGGTCCATATGGAGTTCTTGGACTGATTGTGAGTAGTAGTTTGTGTATGTTTCTGTGTGTAGTCTGCATGCACTCCACAGTTTAAACATCCTATTTTCCCATACACTTATTCCATATACTGTATACATAGCTGTAAAGGACAGTATTTAAATGAAATAGATTGATAATAATTAATAATTGAAAAAATACTCTCAATTAGCTCTCATCATAATTTACACTACCAACCACTTTTGTGGGAAACTAACCACTCTCCGTAGCTTCTTTACCACTGTAAACATATTTAAAATAGTGGAAGTGGTTGGTTTTGGGAATCCAACACGGAGGTTATTTTTCGCCATGTCAGTAAAGCCTGAATTATGCAGTTTGTCCCTCCCACTTCCTCTCATGACAAACATTACAGTGATCCACAGTTTGATCAATCAAACAGACCTTAACAAAGCTTTTTGTTTTCCTCTTGAATCTCTCTCTTATTAACTATTTTTGAACAGGAAGCTCCCCCCTCGCCCACCCACCACCTTGCCCTCCAAGCCTGCCCTGCCCGACAGCCACATAATTGTGTCTGATTATAATGTCTCCCTGGTTTCTCTTGTCGTGTCCCGTCTTCACCCGTCGCTACTGCTCCTCCCGGTCTATTCTAGGCCACCGGTGGTGGTAGTAGGCCTGTAATTGGAGGACTCTCTGATTACAGCTCTGCTCTGAGCTCCGTGTCCTCTGTATCCATCTGACCCAACAGTATACACACCAGCAGCACTGAGCTGCACTTCAAAGATAGAAATGTACAAACACCCTCCTCTGGGGACTGCAGGCCTCAGCTTAGGGTGAAGGCCGGCCACTGTTGAAGAAGGGAAAGTGTTGGTGTGTAGACTTATCAAGAAGTAGAGGCTTCCTGCATAGCAGTACCACTTTTTTATTTCTTTGTTTCTCTCTGTCTTTCTCTCCATCCTTTTGGAGTTCTGCAAATGGGGTGGAAGTGTAAAATATTGTTCATAGGCCATGTACACATACCATCTTCCTCTTATCCTGATTTGATATGATGGAGGTTGAAAAGGTTGTTGTACTGGCCAGGAATTGAACCAATCTGGACCATTAAACAGGAGATATGTGGTTGATAGGGACAGTTAAGTGTCAGTGGGCCCTCTAGAGGCCTGCAGCTCTGGAGCCATAGAACAGATATTGCTGTATTTTAGAGGCAACTGAAGAAGAAGAAACTTTTGAACCTTTTTAACTCTCAACACCAAATGAAGTGACTTGTTGTGAGGGACATTTCCGCAGTACGTAATTCAATAACATCCTCTGTCACACATGCAGATACAACAGTATTAACAGAGAGACAAATATTTAACACACTGAGCCAAGGCCACCCTTTAGGGCTTTGCGAGCACAACATGCAGAGCAGAAGAGAATAAAAATAAGATAACTACAAGCAGCCTGTGATGCTTCTCTGTGGAGAGTTTCTCCAGCGATTTCATGAACATGGCCACAATAGAGTCTCTCTTCCTCTTACACACTGACAAGAAAGCAGATAATCCAATCAAGTCATTAATCACTCTGCATAATTGGTCCTTACTGAAAGAAATTAAATTCAGTTCCCCGTTGCCATTACGACTGCAATCTTACTTTGTCTTTCTTCTGCCCTGGGCCATCCCAGTTCCTTTTCCAGTTTTCCAGTGATGGAACAGATGTTACCTCACACATTTATTTGTTACATTCACATCATTTGATTCAGGCTTCAGATGAAACACAATCTTGGCTTCAGTCTGCAAGATCTATTCCTTATCTCGTCGTAAATTATCATCCATTGTTTTGTGTTGTGTGCAATGTGATGGCCGTGTGGATAGTCTGGAAGCTAGACAATGAAGCTTATTCTTATGTTTAATGAATGCCAAAGTGAACTGAAGTGCACTCATTGTTTGTGTGTGTTTTTGTTTAATGAACGTCAGGGGTTTGAGCCATGTGTTTATCTGTACCTTATGCATATGCTATCACTGAATATGAATATGTTTCTTATTTGTCCCCTCTTCTGGCGTCAGGGTGATATGGGACCTTTGGGAGAGATGGGCCTTCTAGGACCCAATGGACTGAAGGTAATCTCATACACACACACACAGATGGAAACTGTTACCTTCACTGTCTTATCTCGTATTGTTGTCGTATTGTTTGTACTACCTTTTAGTTATATTATGTGTGGTAAGATACAAGAGAATGGCCAATAAGCAGAGTTTGGAGACGTCTAAAAAAGTTTATGTAAGACAAATTTGCTGGTGATTGACCTCCTCAGTTCTGCACAAAACAGTGTTTAGTATGTTCCTATGAGGGTGAATTTTAGGTGAGGTTTGGTTTTGGGGGTCCCTTTCTAACCCATCTGTTGGTGCTTGTTCCAGGGGGTGCCCGGAAATCCAGGAGAACCAGGACTGAAAGGTGATAAGGTGATCTGAATATTCCTGTTATTGGCCTGTGTTTGAGTAGCATGTGATGGATATGTACTCTTTTGCATCCTACTGTAGCTACCTCTGTCCAACCTTTAGACATAGAGCATGCTTTCATTACCTTCAACCACACCAATACAAACTTCTGATGATTCTTTTACTCAAATAAAGCATGAGATTTGACAGGTTTCTCCAATGTCCACTAATATGAGTCCTTCTTATGTCATTTCTATGAAATCCATTGTGTGATAGTATGTTAAAGGGTCCTACACCTATCCCACTTTCATTTTAAGAAGTCAGCAGAGAGGCCATCTGTTCAGTCAACTTAAAGGAATAGTTGGACATTTTGGGAAATATATTTATTTAATTTCTTGCTGAGAGTGAGATGATAAAATCAATGCCACTCTCATATCTGTCTGTTCAGTATGAAGCTGGAGTCAGGAGACGGATAGTTTAGCTTAACATATTGGGTGGGTATTGGGAACTGCTTGAATGGCTCTGAAACAGAATCTCAAGAAGTGATCGGACTCATAGATATAATCACAGATTTAAACTAAAACCAGCAGTAAAACCTTAAAATCATTCTGCATTAGCTGTAGTCAGTTGATGTTTCTCCTCCTAATACCAGAAAAATGTACTATTACAATAGAGCCTGGAGGAGATAAACCTTCTACAGATTTGAAAATAACAGAAAAGATGTTAGTGATGAGTCTTGAATACAACATTTTCATTTGTAAGGAGGCTACTCAGACCAGAGTTAGAATATTTAATTGTCTGTGATTACTGATCTGTTGAACACTGTCTTATTCTCTAAGACATGTGGGTGTACAGAATGGTGTAATTGTTATCAGTGCCTCTCATAAGACAGATTGACACCACATGAAGAACTTGGCTGATGCAACGAACTAGATTCATTGTGTGTGAATGTTCATAATGTACAGACCGGTAATTAGTATTGTCTGTTGAAAAAGCTGAATGTGATTTGACGTAGTACAAAGTTACCATTCCCCCTAATGTTCTTCATTTCTCTTTCTTTCTGTCCATACCTTCCATCTTCCTGCGTCAGGGTGAAATTGGGATTCCCGGAGAGCAAGGGGAGATTGGGTACAAAGGAGACAAGGTAGATCACCACTGCAACACAGATGCACATGTTATAAATTCTCACACATCCACACAACATACACATCTAGAGTTACACAGCCTTTGTTGCAGAACTGTGCCTTTGCAAAATGACTTAGCCAGATGTGTGCTGTCCGGCTTGTGGAAATTCTTATGTAAACCCTCCTCATTTGTCTGTGTGTGTAAGCAAAATCGAACCCTTTTAGCATCATAGAACAGAGTGGTCCCAAGAGATAACAGAAATACTGAGCAGAGGCATGCATGTCTAATGTCTGTTCCCCTAGAAAAGAAATCAGGGTTCTGTTTTTTTGCTTCTGAATACTGTCCGACTGTCTGTCTTAGTTTTTATGTGTTGTGTTTGTATTGGACAGGGCGTCCAGGGGGCTCCAGGGTTACCAGGCATCCGTGGGAAACCAGGACCACAGGTTGGCTTTAATGAGCAGAAATACATTAAAATGCTAAAATGTGAATGTATTACTTCTTGCTTTCTTGCCGAGAATTAGATTAGAAGATCGACAACACTTGCATCTGTCTGTTCAACGTAAGGCTGCAGCTAGCAGCCGATTATCTTAGCTTAGCATAAAGACTGGAAACAAGGGGAAACAGTTAGCCTGGCTCTGTCCAAAGGTAACACAATCCACCTACCAGGACCTCTAAAGCCCTATAAGCTGGCCTTATATTGAATGGACAGATATGGAAGGGGTAATGATCTTCTCATCTAACTCTCAGCAAGAAAATGAATAAGCGTGTTTCCCAAAATATCCAGCTATTCCTTTAAGACATTTCTCATGTTCTCGTTTGTCTTTGTCACAGGGCAAGTTAGGAGAGAGAGGCCCTGATGGTGCACCTGGACCGCCAGGCCCTGAGGTTTGTATTTACATTGCTGCATTGAATGTGTGAGTCTGTATTTCAGACAGACAAAAGAAAACATTTTTTTAATTGATCATGACAGGGTTTCCCTGGCGACATGGGACCTCCGGGAGAGAACAGCCTTGAAGGACCAAAGGTGAGTAAAACCATCGTCTTGGCTGAGTAGTCTATCAACAGAAGAAGACTAAGAGTCTACAGCCATGCTAGCAGCTCTGTGAGGTTCTACTTAGGCGCAGCAGTGCTTTGAGCTAAATGTTAACATGCTGATTTTTACACTAAAATATAAATACTAAAAGCAAAATACAGCTGAGGTAGATGGGAATTCTTTTTGCAGGTATTTGGTCATAAACCAAAGTATTGAGCAAATTAAAATGTTGACCAATGATGGCGTCTAGATCCACACCACTCATGGCAAAAAACATATGCGTAAATACTACATTTACCATTACACATTAGCATTCATTTGACTGCTTTTTACGCATCCAGGGAAAGCCAGGGGCCAGAGGTTTACCGGGGCCACGAGGGGTGCCTGGCTTGGAGGTAAGACTGTCAGACGCCGCCCCAAAGCGCCAAAAGGCATATAAAGTTTTATGGCACAAGCCTTCTCTTTGCTGAGGGCTGCTTTATGTCCCCAAACATAATTCATGCTAAGATCAATGTCATCTTTTTCCAGGGAGATGAGGGCCCAATCGGACCGCCAGGCCCAACAGGACTTGAGGTGAGTTATTAGATAAACACCTGGTGTTGTGTGGCGGGTGGAAAGAGCTGATAGAGAGAGCTGATAACAGGGAACACTGTTACCAGTATAGCATGTGAGCATTCATGTGTGTTTGGTCATGGAGAAACATTGAGTCTGTGTGCATCTGTGTGTGCACTCATGAAAGTTTCCATGTTTGTTTAAACTGTATGCCATGCAGGAAAATCAAACCATCTATTATGTGCATCATTGTGGTTTTATTCCATATCCTTTGTATGTCTGTGGTAAACAAATCAAAGACAGAGAGGAGGGGATAGAAATATCACTGAGTCTATGGAAACCCAACTGCAGTATGAAGCTAAATCTGTTTGCATTCTTTGCAGTACAACAAACAAACTCCCAGTCTTGTAGTTAGTAGAACAATGAAATCCTTGCACGGTGTTTGCTACCTGGTCTGCCCACTAATGTAAATGGAAAAGGCATTGAATGCATGATATTATCCTATTGCAGTTCTATGGTAGTATAATTTAATAGCTTCATTTTAATTATGCATCCCAAAGTTTGTTGTGCCACAGTGAGAGTTAATCTGAAATTTATTTGAGGTTATAAAGTAGATCATTTCTATGGTTTGCATTCGAGAGAAGCTGTAGATATGTACAGTTGGAGTTTTATGGAGGTTGTTATGTCTTGTCTCCAGACAATAGTGCTGTCACGACAGACTGCATGCAATCCATATTTGTGGCCACCAGGGGGTGATAACTGCCATCACCATGTTTATAGGTGGCAAGATTTATAGCTGCCATAAAGTGCTAGAAGATGTTAATAGGCCACTGCAGAAACATAAGATTTGTTGACTTTATTGCTCAAATGCTTCACTGAATGACAAAAAAAATTGATTATTACAATTATAGACATGCTTTCAACCAGACACTTGTTGATACACGTTTTAATTATCCCAGATGCTACCTGTTTTTCTTCATCAGTTCATCTTTTACCTCTTCCTACTCCCAGTCACCCTGTACTTTCTTTCACTCTAGCCTCCTCCACACTCCCCCCGTCTCCCACCCACTCTCTCGTCCCATTCTCTAACTCCTCCATCCGAGGGGAAGCGGTGTATGACTCCTTCAGGAGCTGTGATTGATCTCTGGCCAGGTGCCACAGGTCCTCCTACTGCTCCACCTTGTCCATCTCCTCAGCTTCCAGCTGTATTTTAGCTTCACTGCTCTGCTCAGAATGACACCCTCTCTTTACCTCTGTCTTCCTTTTTTTTTACCATCTCCCACACCTTCTCAGTTGCTCTTCATCCCTCTCTCTTAGTGCACTTTCTTTCTTTCTTTGGTTAATGCGGTCAGTCTCAGACATAAATCTAAATCAGGTGATAAGAAGTCACAAATCATGGACAGCTCATATAGATTCTCATGTTACTACAAGAATCTACTTTTACTGTGTGCGTCTGAGTGAAATACAATGTTAGCCTGTCCTGTCTTATGAAAGCTGCCAACCTTTCTGGAGTAAAACTTTGGAATTGTTGAGTCACTCAGTCTTTAGGAGTTTGGCTAAGACATTTGTGACCTGGAGTTATTGCTGGTAAAAAAGCACTTAGCCCCCCTCTTAACCCCGGGAATTACTGTCTGTGCAAGAGGAACATTACAGTCATTGAACACTTTCACAGCCTGCCAAAATGTACTGTCAGCATTACCTGTACACGCCATTGCATATTTCGGCAGCATGTACACGGAGCTGCAACAGCTGCGGACTACTTCCCAGCTCTCTCTTCAAACTGTCATCTCATAGAAAGCAGATCCTTTATATTCATTGACGATTTGTGATGAATGTTAATGATGCGTTAACTGGCAAGTGAATGTCTGTAACTCACTATTCATTATGCCTTTTTTCAGGGTAGAATGGGCAGAAAAGGATTTCCTGGGAAGGTTGGGCCAGAGGGAGTTAAGGTGAATAAAGTCAATACTTGCATATGATTTTTTTTCTCTTTGTCTCAAAATATCAAAAATATTGATTTAATTATTGTAAAAAAAATGACTAGTAATATATATGTCTCTGCAGGGAGAGACTGGTGTCATGGGAAAAGTTGGAACCATGGGAGAAAGAGTAAGACACCCTAGCATGGCCTTTTCCATTTTTCCAAAATGTCTATCCATTCATCCATCCAACATTGAGTCTCTGCATTTCAGGGCTTGGTGGGTTTCATTGGACCTGTGGGAGAGGCAGGACTGGCAGGAGAGAAGGTGAAATAACTCGTTCTTTCCTTGTAAATGTATTGTTAGATGTTCTCACAAGGTCACTTTAAGACTGAAGGTTGTGCTCATGTATATTTAGGGGGATCGAGGGGAGATGGGCCTTCCCGGACCACCTGGAGAAAAGGGAATAACGGTAAGACACAATGAGCAAGGCAGAGTGGAGCGATTTAAGTTGGATAAAGAGTAACATTTGAGAATGCTTAAATATGAGCTTACACAGGATTTTCTGGGTGCTGTGTCATTAAGAAAATCCTAAGAAATGGTGATCTAAAACTAAACTGTGTGTGTTATTCCCATGGGAATATACTGATGTGTGGGATTAGGTCAATACCCCATGAATATGCCAAAGGGGAAAGGAGGCACATCACCCCATGGACAACTTAGGGCCATGTTTTCTAAGCAGTGGTTTGGCACTTGGCAGGAGGCCTTTAGCTGGAAAAGTCATAACAAGTGCTGACTTCTCATTCTGAAACACCAAATGCTACTGGGATTTGCTCCAAAGAAACAAAGAAAGACTTTTGTCTTCAGTCTGCAGGACACCTGAGAGCCACCAATGGTCTTTGTGTGTTGTGTTTCATGGGCATTACTCTACTGCTGTCACACGCCCATTTGGCTCTTTCAAACAGAGCAAGTGGCTTCTCTGTCATGTGGTGTCTTTATCTGATGTGGACTGTCTAATGTATATAGTATGACTGGCTGGAGTGGATAAGAATTTAGTAGAGAAGTTTCCTGCTGGCGGACAGCCAGTTGGATTTCTCTCAGGACTTAACCCCACACACACACACACACACACACACACACACACACACACACTCACATACTTATAAGGAAGTTCTCTGTTATCCCGCTCTGTCAGCTTCAAAACAGAAACAGACCCTCTGGAAAAGACTTCATCATACAAAGTGAAGGGAGCTGACCAGCAGACATCTATAGCTGCTAACAGAGATCTCATACTGCAGGCATTCATGATTTATCTCCTAGGAGGCATGACATGAGATCAGAGCTGCCTACTGTGCCATAGGTTTGCATTTTGGATAGATTTTATTGCACTCAGCTGATCTGAGTGGTCTGACTGAAGATACTCTCCATTACATAGTTGTTCTTTCACAAATGGTCCGGCCAAAAAATTAGGTCCAATAAAGGAGAAAGAAAGCAGCCAAAAGCAGTATGTTTCATCTCCTCGCACTGTCTGTTTTTCTCTTTTCTCCGTTGTCTCTTATTGTTCCAGTAGATGTGGTTTCCAGTGTGCAGAGCGTTTCTGCAGATGTATGTTTGTACTTGCTGGGACATGCTAGTGTGTGTTTGCATGTGTGTGTGTGTGTGTGTGTGTGACTGAAATTCAATTTGTTATCTCAAACAAATTCAAACTGTATGTATGTAGAATTCAGAACTTACGAGAACGAGTCACATTTGAAAACTTACACTGTAAAAATGTGACTCCAATGATGTCACATTAATACAAGTTTTAAAGTACCATAGTTTTGTGTCACAACAAAAAATACTCCTAATGTCATTATTGCTTCCAAATCCTTACTCTTATTGTGTATTGGAGTTAATCATTCGTATAATACCCTGTTTTTTGTAATCTATGTACTGTGTGTGTGTTTGTGTACATATGATAGGGTCACCCAGGGACACCAGGTGAGACCGGGCCTACAGGACCACCAGGAAGACCAGTAAGTCACCACTCTTTTGCTCATTTTGCACTTTCTCCCTTATTTTATAGTGTATAGTCAATGAGCTGTGTGGCAATCAACATCAGGGGCTCCGTCTAGGTTTTGTCTCAGGCTTAGAGTATAAAGTATGGCTGTGTCAGAGAAAACTGACAAACAATAATAGCAAAAAGGCTAACAGATGAACAAAGATGTGTTTGTATCTGCGTACAATAACGTGTCTTTTTAGCGGTTGTAGATGATAGTAGTATGTAGTGTTAATATCCCACAGTCTGCAGCAAAGGCTTCTCTGAGTATGATGAGAGCTTGCAGCCTCCTGCTGAATCTGCATTACCTGTCAGTCAAAAGCCCAACACCTATAACCAATTAGAAGCTACCCCTGCCCTTTGTTTCCCCTTGCTGTGTCCTTGCCACGGCCAGGTTTGACAGAGTTCGGGCTGAGCATTGGTTGAAGGTGGGGGCCACTGAGCCACCAAAACAAATATAAATATGGGGCTCTAGGGTGCAGCAGGACAGGATTCCAGAGCAGGCCCTTTAATTGGTGTGAGTGACAGATCTAACAACAAACCCCATAGTGTGCTCCTGAGGTCAGGCTGCCCCCCCAGCGTCAACAACCAAGTGGCTCTGTGCTCTGTCAGTGTAAACCTTTGTTTTATCTCTCCTTCCTTTTTTCCTTCATCCCCCTTTTCCTTTGTTCGCCAGGGCCCTCCTGGAGCGTCTGGGCCAGCCGGTACCAGAGGACCCAAAGGCTTACGGGTAAGTTTGAAGTTTCACACCTGTTGTTTTTGCAGCTTAGCTGTTGACTGGTGTTCTGCAGTCAGCGTATCATAGTTCCCAGCCTTAAGAACAGATTATAAACTGTGCAAAAGAGTGTAGATAGACATAACTTAGCTGTCTTTGTGTGTGTATATAGGAGCCAAGTGCCACTGCTGTTGTTGAGCTGTTGGAAAAACTTCAGTGGGTGAACATAATGAAGTGATATGGAACTACCTCTGAACTGAGGTCATGTGTGTTTAATGGACATGGCTGCTTGCATAACACAGTCTCGGGTTCAGAGTCAAAGCATGAGTCTGTTTCATCCTTTTCAGAAGCCAGTTCTCATTATTACTGCTGGAAGAGCAACGGCTCTTTTTTTTTTATTCCATATAAATGGAACAATGACTGCTAGTTGTAGGGAGGACACCGCCATCAATCCAGCTACATGACATGTGTCTTGGAAAATGTGACCTGGCTTTTGTGGCTATTCTAGAGGTTGCTTTGCAGATACATTTAGTAAACTGAGGAAACATGATTTATGGGGGGATTAGCAAAGGCTTCTATCAGCTTAAAGTTTTTCAATCATACTGGCTTAGCAGAAGGTTTCAAACTCATAAAACATCATTAACAAAAACCACAAAAGCAGCTGTAACCTTTTTAGAATCAGCTATGGAAACATTTTCTTAAATGTGCTAAACTTTTGAAAGGAGCATTAAATAATGGTGGATTTTTTTTTTTTTTGTCTTAACATAATTAACTTAACATAATGAGAAATGATTGCAGATATTTTGAGTTGTCAATCACAGGTTTAACTAATAACATTATTTATGGATGCATTTCATTTAGATGACTCACTGGCTGTCCTAAAGTGATTGGCGCAATCAGTGTTATTAGATACACCTGTTCTTTTCCTGTTAAAACATGTTAAACATACATCCCTATCGGTATGTAAAATAAATGTAAAATAACTCAAGAATGTTCAACAAAAATAAAATGAATATACTGTAGCTACAGGTGCCAGTAATCACCTGAGATTTGTCAAATTACAGCTCCGCAGTCTCAATAAAAGTGAAATCATATACAACTCCAGTGTATTTTGTGAGAGGTGAAAACAAGGGGATAACAGCTGGAATTTCTGCTGGCTAAATACCACCAGCACAATACAGAAATTTTAGACCAGAAAAATAATGTTCATAAAATTTGGCCTCTGGAACAACATACAGCAAATAAATTCTAAGGGTACTCAAGTGGACTCCAAGAGAATGTAGTGGCAATAATTTTGAGAACGATGATGGCTGTGACTATGGCAATGATGCAGAACATAGTAAACTTTATGTTTTTGGGGTCAATTTTGCTTGACAGTGTCACACCTCAGATTCCACTAGCGATATAGTAACATTCCTCTGTCCTTTATTTTCTCTCTTGTGGAGTTCAAACCCAGTGGCCGACCTTTTTCAAAGGTAATTAAAAGATGTCTTTTATCACTGTGGTCCACTGAGCCAGCTGGAAAGTGGGATGAAATAGCATTGAACTTCTCTATCTGAGGCGTCCATGGGAGATGGGTCTCACTGTGGTTGGCCTGGACAGACTCTCGTGTCTCAAGCTGTGTTTTCAGTTAATACTAATGTCAGCAGCTTCCAGTGCCAGTAAATCTGCCTGCTGCTTCATGACTTATGTTGGGTAGTCCAAGCTTAGAAACCTGAGTGTAGCAAGCCAGAACACTTGGAGGTGGTTCTCTCTCAGGTGTAAATGTGTGCACTCATAGACTCACACTTGTGTCTCACCCCCACTCCCCAACCACACACAAGCTCTGTCTCCACAACAAATGCAACAGCTTTTAGAATTAAAGTTTTCGTGTATCCTCTATTCATCATTTAGGAGACGCTAAGAGGACTAATCCTCTCACTTAAAAGTCTGTAAAAACACTATAAAGTCAAGGTTAAGAGACAATTTCAGACTATTTCTTTTGACGTTTCGTTTTCTTGTCCAACGTGAAGGACTGCATCATTCATGAGGTGATTTCCACTCTGAATAAAACATCTTAGTGCTAAATGAGACTTTATACAATGTTTACACAGACTTCAACACCATGTCTTGATGTTAGCTACTTGGCTTGAGTACAAGGCCTTAATCTTGACAGCAATGTAACATCTGGCCTCACTCTCAGAAACACTGGTCTGTTTTCTAACATGGAAATATTGTGGAATCAAGACAAGAGATAAAACCAGGAAGTTAGTACCACTATCGCTTCTCTGTTTTTCCTGTGTTTATGTTTTATTTGCATGTATAAAGCCTATTTAAACTTGTGGAGTCAAATTCACAAAAACTGACTAATCATGCTTTGTATCTAATAACTCCTCACGACGTCTGACCTGCAAATCCTCAGCTAATGTTTTCCATATTGACGAGCACATTAATCTCATCATCCCTCCCGCACGGCAGTCGGTGGTTATTATTGAGCTAGTTTAAATAGATGCTTTTGATTGGTTTGAAATCATGCTCCTGGTGTTCCTTTTCTGCCTTTGTTTGAAAAGGGTCAGACGCACATGTTACAAATCAATGTAACTCAGTGTAATTAATTTACTTTGAAGCATAATATTTGAGGGAACGTGTTTTTCCAGGGGCCTGATAGGGTGAAATATTTTCCCTACACATCGACTCATCCGGCTATGTAAACGCAAGCAGTGGGTAGCAGGTGCCCCAGACAGGAATGTTAACGAGCGCTGCTTATCCAGCTGTATGTATAATAAGGTTATAGCACTTCAGCTAGCGGCGTTCTCCATGGGCCAAACTCCCACTGTGCTCAGTCATCAGCCACTCACACTCCTGTGTGGCTGTGTCATGTTATGTTTTACTTTTATGATCCTGAGAAAATCACAGTTTACCACTTGTTATTTATAATCACTGGTAGCTAACATTGACCCATAGAGTATCACATTATCAGCCATTGAGGATCTTCAAAGTGTCACTGAGCCCAGAATCTTCCACAGTGTAGATGAGAAAAGTTGAGCAGGTGCAGAGCAGATGGACTCCATTGGTCCACTGCCTGGCTCCCATTTATTATCACTGCTCACTGGACTAGCAGGCCTTTAAGCACTTTAGATTGATTATGTTTGACAGTTGCACCCATGTAATCTAAACAGCCAGACTGTTCTGACAGTGTGTGTGTTTAAGTGTGAACAGTGTGTGCCCAGATTTTGTGCCCTGATTCTAGTATTAAAATAATACAAGTCATAGACCAGTAACTTTCACTGCCATGTGTGACACCCTATAGAGAGACCTGTAGCTGTTTCTACACTGCCCCTCTATGCAAACATTGACTTTTACACACACACACTTATACATAACTTACTTCCTTATTTACCCTGAAAAGTGCAGTTTACAGACACAGTGACCCTCACACTGCTTCTGACATGGGGGCATTTTTGGCATCACTGCACTATACAGAGATGTTTATTTACAGCATGTTGTTGGCTGTCTGGCTGTGTTACAGTGACCTCTGTTGGTGAAGTGACAGCTGTCTTGTGTTTCAGGGAGCGATAGGGCCTGACGGTCCAACAGGAGAGATGGGGTTAGAGGGCAAGACGGTAAGAAATGTGACTTGATTGTGTGCATTTATTGGAATTCCCTTGTTGTTATTTAAAACTGGAAACATTCACAAAGCCAAACTGTGCATATGCAGGAGTAATGACCATAAAATAGCATTTAACAGTGTAAGAATGATATCCTCCTGCATACATGATATATTTTTGAGAGGGAGAATGGATCTTGTGCACCAAAAATAGCAAACTGCACATCTTCTCCATACACTCAGGAGGCAGGAAATATACATTAAACTGACACATCTGTCATCCTTCCCTCTCTCCACAGGGTCTTGATGGTCCTCCAGGAAAAATAGGTTTCCCTGGACCACAGGTAAAGCACTGGGGTACTTTTCTACTTTTCCACTCCTTCCTCTCATATATTTTTTGGTGCTTATGTTCCTCTGGAGAGGCAAGGCATCAGAATGATTTAGAAGACCGACATGATACCAGCATGGTGGAGGCCCACAGTCAGAAACAACATATTACTTTGGAGGAGAGAACTGTCCTTGGGAGGTTTCTACAGACTGTGGGCCAGATTTACATACATGATAGTTGAAGGCAAATATTTTTTGCATGGCTTGTTGGTGGGTTTTGAGAATATTTACTCAGCCTGCAATTAAACTCTTTATGTATAGAAAGGTTTGTAAATCTAATGTAGTAAGGGTCAATACATTAACTTTGGGGCAAATAGAAAAAGACATAGAAAGACATGGAATGACAAAAACAAGAGACAAGATTGTATACACAAAAACTTAAAGCTTTTACAGTATCTTATCAAACAAGTGCACTTGCCATTGCTCAGTGAATATCAAAGTTAGTAAGTTTACTCTCATTCCCCCTCTCTTTTGTGTTGTACAATGGTCAGATATTGTTTTTATGTATTATTATTAATACATAAATGACATGTCTTTAGATGCAGAATATGTCTAAGGCGAAACACAAAGCCTCAGTAAATCTGGCCTTATGTGTTAATGTACTTTCTTTGTCAAGTACAGTATTGGACTCGTGGATTTTGTGAGCGTCATAGATCATTTGCTAATGAACCATGATCTAATTGATCCTGTCTTAAATATTCTTCCTTTTATTGTGTCCCTACAGGGGAAGATCGGAGAGACAGGGGAAACTGGGTCTAAAGGTTTTCCTGTGAGTTCCCTGTTCTCATACATAGAAATAATATACAAATACTGTAATACTTAAGAGACTTAAATGCACAGATGAACCCCAAAACAATTCTGCGTACAGTATACTGTATACTGCATGTGAATACTGTATCATAGTGTTACATTGTTTAAATGTTAATGTATATTAGAATCTATTAAATGCATGACATGTATTGTATCTGTGTAAACAACCCATACTGTTATGTTAACTACATAAAACTTCAGAAAAACTATACATGTATGTAGTGTTTTATGAATGTGAGATGATGTGTGGGCATGTGCGTGTTTTCTGAACTCACCTACCTTATCTGTCTCCAGGGTATCCAAGGGCCCTCAGGACCTCCAGGGGACAAGGGAATAGCAGGCGAGCCGGTATGACCCTCCAACCTTCTCTCCATCCTTTCAAATATTTCTCTCCTGTTTCCTCATCTTCTCTGCATCTTTACAGCCCCCGACATATCTTGATATCCTCATCTGCCTCCATCTCTTTCCCTCTCTCTCTCCTTCTGTTTTCTTTGCTGAGGCCCAATGTTTTGCAGGATTCTTACTTTAGCTCTTCAAACTTTTCCTCTCCCTTTTTCATAACCATACTTGCCAGTTTTATTAGCTTGTCTTTGGCAACAAACAGCACCCTGGTCCTCTCTGCCCAGCCCTGTTAGCTCCAAAATATCACAGCCAGGAAGAAGTTTATGAGACATATTTTAGTACTTATTAAGAATACATTCGCCTGTATTAAATGTTTCCTCTAGACCAGCCAGAGAATTGTCTCATCCACACATCTGTTCTGTAGTGGCAAGGGAGTGCACACGGAATTTAGCTCAACAATATTAAAGACAGGCACGCATTCCCTCTTTGTGTTCATGTGTGTTAATGTGTGAATAAATCACAGGCTAATTTTCTACTGTTTCCTATAAAATACAGACCTGTAGCCATTACTATCTCAAGAGGACACTCTGGCAGCTGAATGCTGTTTACTTCATACAGCAGACTGTTTATACCTACAATAGTAAAGACAAACATTATGTGAGAGACTGAATTTCAAATGTATTTTGGTTTGTAGTGGTGTAATTAGCATTTTAATAGGTAATATACAATTGCATGATCATGTCTACTACAAGCTATATAGAATGTGTTTTCGTCTGCACAGTTTTGTGAGTTATTAACATTTTGTTGAATACTTAGTTTGGATTTAGACAAGCTATTGTGATTAACTATAAATAAAGATTAGATCACAGCAACCATATATAAATATGAATCCTCCCTTATATACATTGTTCAAAATTGCATTTTCCCTCCTAATCATTCTCCATTGTCTCATCCCTTATGCCGCACAGCTGCTTTTCACTGATACTGAGACAATATGCTTCTGAGCCCTACTGTAAACTTTATTTGGGCTCGTAACCAGCTATTTGAATTAAAGACCACACAGGTGACTTCAGTTATACCATTGCTATTGTTTGGACTGGATGCAAGTCAACCAGGGAGCAAACATTATTCATATGCTTAAGTATTCATGGCAAAGCGTCAATGTTTTAGAAGCATAATTAGTGACACAGTTAGTCATTGCATTCAGAGCCAACTGTGTACAGATGGTTTACTGATTTATCTGCAGTTGGCTCATCCACAATCAACATTAGCCAGAGATCTCCTATTTTTTGTGCTTATTAAATGAGATGTGATGTTAATTAGCATGAATTGTCCTTTGCTGGTTTTTAGTCTGATTATCATTCAAGTATTTGTTTTGTCATCTATAGGGACCACCTGGGCCACCAGGGACTGTGGGACTGTTAGGAGAAGTCGGTCAAAAGGTGAGAGATTTTTTTTCAAACACGCTCACACACACTTCCACACACACTCAGGCATCTGCACGCATGCATATTCCACGTGGATAAGGTCACTGGTGTTCATCCGCACACACACAAAGGGTATTGTGAAGACTAAATGATTAAATATGTGATGTATTGTTCACTGTACACCAGTGAATCCATAATGCTCTCTGATTGAAGTAATCTGTCCAATGAAACTAATTAACCCCCATTACAAAGGTGTCCTCTTTCTCTTTTTCTCTCTCCCCTCTCTCATGACAATACGTAATGGAACTCACCCCCGACATATTGTTCATATCTAATGCCAAAGAGTCATTAGCCCTTAGTTTTTGTCCAAAATCATTCAACATTTTCCTTTCTCCATCCTCTATGTGTTTGTAAAGGGTCCTCCAGGCAAGGTCGGGGAACCAGGACTGCCAGGCGAGCCAGGGGAGAAGGTGAGACAATATATTGTTGCAGTTTTTACGTCCACCTTATAATGCAGTATAAGCTATTGCATGCCTCATTTGATCAAACTACATTGATTAATATCAAACAGATACACAAGAAAGACAAAAAGAATATTGTCTGTGCCCTGATGCACGTGTGTGTATCTGTGTCTGTGTGTGTGTCAGGGAGCCATTGGACCTGCTGGGAACATCGGAGAGCAGGGACTAATAGGACAGCGGGTACGTTTATCAGCATAAAATCAAATATTTTGCATTCCTAGCAGGTGGAGCTGTTCATTTCATTAACCTTTGTATGTGTGTGTGTGTGTGTGTGTGTGTGTGTGTGTGTGTGTGTTTGTGTGTGTGATAACAGGGAGAGCCAGGCCTAGAGGGAGAAGGTGGACCAGCTGGTCCCGATGGAGCCAAGGTAACGCGTTTCTCCCAAAATGTCCTTAATGTCTTATTATGAGGATATGAGGACCAATTCCAAAACGTCACCCTATACTGTATTATTAATCTTAATGTGCCTTTTTTGCATACTTTAGGTGAAGAAACTTAAATAGAGTCATGTTTTTATGTTCATATGCTCAGGGTGAAAAGGGCGACATGGGTCAGGAGGGCGACTCAGGAGAAAAAGGTGAAACTGGGCTGAAGGGAAAGGAGGGCCCACATGGAAGTCCTGGACTCACTGGCGTCAGAGTAAGTGCTCTGTGTTTCTGGTCAAATTCATACATACACATTGTTTGCAAGCTGACTTTCACAGACTCTCAAACCCCACCATAAGCTGTTTCTTCATTTTGTTTTCTCTCTGAAGGGTGTAGAAGGCAAACCTGGCAAAATTGGGGAAAGAGGCAAACCAGGGTCAAAGGTATAAACATAAAATCACCTCTGATGGCAGTTTAATCCTTCAGAAACCCAAAGGATTCACACGCATTGACATAGAAATGCTGTGTGGTCAGCTATACTGTAACTTATCCTTTGTGTATGTTTAGGGTGCCAAAGGTCATCAAGGTCACCTCGGGGAGACTGGGACTGTGGGGAAGACTGGACCACCAGGTTTTGTTGGGCCGAAGGGGTCCAGAGGAACCATTGGACACGTGGTAAAGTGGAACAGTAATGATACAGATATTTACCATTCATTTTTTAAATCACAACCGGTTTCATGATAAGTTTGAATGCCATCTAATATTGTGTAGAGTGACACAACATTTGTTCTCTTTAGGGGGCTCCTGGTCGAATGGGTCAACAGGGGGAACCTGGTCTTGCAGGTTATGAGGTAAGATTACCTTATTATAAGTAAGTGTTTGCATGCGGATAGACATTAAACATTAAACATGTCTGTTATGGTTATTTGCATTTGGTGTATCATTTCACATAACATAATTTCTTGTGTCTGTCTTTGCAGGGCCATCAGGGATCACAGGGCCCCATGGGGCCTCCAGGACCAAAAGGTGAAAAGGTACACCTCGTTCACTTTATGTGTAACACTGATCTCTTATTCTTCCTCCTTATCTTCAGTAAATCAGTCTGTTCCCAATATTGGCCACAAATCACCTGAAGGTGGATCAATAACACCAAATGTTTTTCATTGAGCTATGACACAAGCATCCCAAAATGCACCTCTCTCTGTAGGCAGCTTGTACTGATCAGCCTTGTTTTGATACCTCACTGCCTTCATCAAAGATGACACATTGGTTAATACATCCTGGCTTTTATTTTACACAAAGGCAGAGAGAACTGATTTTACACGCATGGGGAGCTTGTGAGATGTTTGCTGTAACACATCATAATCAGTCATCTAAAAGAAGGAGTACACAAAGTAAACTTTCCAACATATGTAACATTTTAGGAGATGTTTCAAAAGCTAGATACAGTGTACTGAAACTTCAGGGATGTGTGTGTCTTATATAAAACATCTAACATTACTGTTCTGATTTTCATCTGCAGGGCGAGCAGGGAGATGATGGGAAGGTAGAGGGTCCTCCTGGTCCTCCAGGTGACATAGTAAGTCACACCTGACTTACTTTTCTCCCTCCTTCTACTGTTTGTCTGCTATAAGGTTGCAGAAATCAAATCATTTGCAGTTTACTCATATATTTCTTGTTTTACCAGGGTCCCTTAGGTGACAGAGGAGAGAGAGGGGAACCAGGAGATCCGGGTTACAAAGTACGTAGCATCACTCCAGGTGATTCTAAAATGACTGATTTGGGCATTTGGGTTTATGAGGTTTATATTCTGTTACTCCTTCTCAGGGTCAAGTTGGTGTGGATGGAGAAAGAGGCAGGTCTGGAGCTCCTGGACAACCTGTGAGTGTCAAAACCTGTGATTCCCATACACAGTTCTGAATAAACAACCAAGCAGACATGCTCACATAGGTCGTCTTTATATGCTACCATTAACATAACTGGCAATTTCAGGGACAGCCTGGACCTCGCGGAACGCAAGGACCCAAAGGGGCCAAAGGAGATCAAGTAAGGATGTCAAAACAAAAGCATTTTGTGTGTTTGCTGTGTGTGGTAGAGGGTGATTGGACCTCTGCGTGCATGTTTGAAGAGTTATAGTTTGATATACAGTCCTATTTATTGTCTGTATTGCTTTAGCTTCGGTCCAAACTCTCGGCTCTTTCTGGAGAGCTTTAGATACAGTATGTTCAAGCTTTTATATGGTGTAAGTTGAACGCCAGAGTAATTAACTGAGCATTATTTGATCTATTTCTAATATAGAGGTTGCAACAAGATCAGGAGGTCTCTGGCAAAGTGAGAAAGCTAATATAGCAGAGATCCAACAGAAACGTAGTGAAGAGTACATTAATCAGCATGAAAGTACTGTAATAATACAGTAGTACTGGGCTGTCATTTGCTTTGTGTGGCATGAGAAAGAAGTATGCATCTGCTGGTCATTGTACCAAACAATGACCAGCAGATGTGGGACAGCAATAATAAATTCTATCATATTTCATATTTCATCTTTGAAACATTTTCTCTCTTTTAAGGGTCAGAAAGGCAAAAGGGGTCAGTCAGGACAAAAAGGAACCAGAGGACCAGAGGTAAGTCATTAATTCTCCATACATCCACGCCTGCTTCAGTGACTTACAGTATTTCATTACAAAGACAGATGTTTTGCATACCCTCAGCCTTTAAAAAATTTGTATTCATGACTAGAATACTTGGAAATGAGGCATAAACAAAAGTCATAAATAGATTAAGCTAGACCGGGGGAAATTGATTGTGCTAATTTACTCAAGTAAAGACAGATGAAAAAGAAGCCAGTAAACCACGCTCTCTTGATTTCTGATAAGTCCTCTCTTCTCCTCAGGGTGGGGGTGGTCTTCCTGGTCCCAGAGGTGTGGTGGGCCGAGAGGGACTGGAGGGTGTGCCCGGGGCGGACGGAGTCCCAGGAAAGGATGGCAGTAAAGGCATGCCGGTGAGACAAACAACAAAATCTCTTGTTTATTAACCTTATTTGTCCTAGTTACAGCTATAGCTTTATCTATAGCATGCGAGAAGAAAGTCGACGGAGTCATGAAGCTCTAAATGGATTATCCCCTTGGAACAATGAATGTAATCAACAAATGTAATTGTTCACTTTTAAATAATGAGATGTCTTGTGTTGGTGTTTTGACCTGAGAGTGGTGAACAAAGCTTAAAGGTATTCTGGAGATATTCTCCTCTGGAGAGCATGAATGCATGAAGTGAATTTCCCGGCAACCTGTAGATATCCTGCTTTGGACCAAAGTAATGAATGGACAGTTGGGCAGACTATTACAGACATTTTAAGATTCAAAAGTTTGTTTGTCGTTTGTGTTAGGGATGATTCTCATTCATCTTGCTTTCATGACATGTATCTAGGGAGAGCATGGTGATGATGGGGAGGTTGGTCTTCCTGGCAAAGCTGGCTCACGTGGTAAAACTGGTGTTCCAGGACTCCCAGGAGATCAGGGGGGCATTGGACCAAAGGTAAGTAGCAAGATATAATGTTAGATATAATATGCTGCCATGCTAGGGATATATTGGTATGATGGCCTTAATGATCATATGATTGCAGAAATAATTATTTAACTTCCCGTGAGTGATCTACACACAGTCAATTGATCATTTATTCATCCATCCAGGGTGAGCAGGGTCTTCGAGGCCAGGGTGGACCTCCAGGGAAAAGAGGCTTCAGGGGTGGAATGGGACTGCCAGGGCCACAGGGAGACCAAGGACCTAAAGGACAACCTGTGAGTATCGGCCACAGATACATACACGTAAACATATGTAATATAGGCAATGACTTACCAAGACTTTGAACGATATGATTTCATAACATTCTCTTTTTGGAGATTCTGTGTTTCTGATTGTTGATGAAATTCTTGCTCAGGGTGATACAGGGGAACCAGGATTTCCAGGAATTCTGGGAGTTTTTGGACCAAGGGTATGTTCAGCACCAAACACACACGCACATCTTCCACAATCTGTGTGCACAGAACAAAACATGGCTGCTAAAAGCAATGTGATTCTACAATAGCCACGCACATTTCACACTCAACTCTACCCACACGGCTATTAAAAACCAGCCTGTGTTTCCATCCTAAATCTTCACCTTTAAAAAGTAAAACTCTACAGGTGTGCCAGATTTGTAGCTTCCTGGCCTTCGTCAGCCACAGTGGCACCTAATACAACAGTAAAGCTCAGACACAAACAAAGACAAATATTGCTGTTTTACTGTAATATGGCCCACTCTACTGTACATTGCCCAGCCCCACAAATCACACACATCATCACAAACACATTATGATGATAAACTTGACTTTATACTTGGGTAGACAAATGTACACAGACACAAACAGTTTGCTTTATCACTCCCCCCTTAGTGATTAAACCTGGGGCATCTTCCCAGGAAGTGAATTAGTCTCTAAGTTCTAAGCTCACTTCCACAAAAATGGTCTGTTTTACCATTACATAACTATATATATCCCATTTTACACATACATCAAAGAAACAAATCTATAACTATTCAGTGTGGAAATGTTGACAGTTACTCTGTGTGACGGCTTCAGCACATTGTCCACAAGTCTTTCAAAATGACGGGCTGTTCTCTCCCATCACCAGACCCCATTCAAGAACAGCACACTTTGAAGCAAGCCAACAAATTGTCTCCTCACTTCCTGCCCATGAACTGTTTGTGTTGCTCCTTTCTGTAACAATCCCACAAGCATGTGTGCTTGTGTGTAATGTTGTATGGTTTTAAACAATAACACAAACTGCTAGTGTGAAGCAAAGTTTCCATCATGTGCCATAAACACATTCGAACTGTGTGTGGTTGAGTGGCAGTAAGAAAATCTGTACAATAGAAGTTCTATTGTACTGAAATCACTACACAGAACCCGAAGCCAAAATCTGTTAGGACAGTTGGAAACATTGTCTTCAATATGGAAACAGTTAGTGGATGTTAGATGTTCCGTGATGAGACTTAGATATAGTTAGAGATACAGTATTAGTTGGTGTGTTTTAAACAGGTGTACAGAGTGTGTTATGAGCGGGTATAAATATTTATCACTTCTGTTTTCAGGGGCCTCCAGGAGACTTTGGGCCAAAGGGCATACGGGGACCAAAGGGGCCACAGGGCACAATGGTAAGAAAACTAGTGATCTAGATTACGCTTATGAAATGCACTGAAGCTCTTATTTAATTCTTTTTCTCAACTGTTTCTCTCCATCAGGGCAGAGGAGGAGTTGCTGGACCTATGGGAATTATTGGTCCCAATGGAAGCACAGTATGTATTATACGAGATAAGCTTTAACATTTCTTTCTGATGATATTCTACAGACAACTGACTATGTACATCTCTTTACAGGGTCCTAGAGGCGAGAAGGGTAATCACGGAGAGACTGTAAGTCTTCTCGACTTCCTACCGCATCTATTCTTTTGAGTTTTTTACACTTTGTTTACATTATCTAATGTATGAAAAGCAGATTTGATGACAATATTCAGGCTTAAAATACGTCTTTTCTCTCTCTGAACAGGGATTGCAAGGCCCAAGGGTATGTTTGCACAGTGTGTCTTTTTCTGTTCTTACACTACATTTGTATTTTCTATGGACACTTGACTGACAACATATTACCTCATCCAGCATGTGTGTTTTTCTTCTTTATTAGGGATCTCCTGGACCTCGTGGACCCCCTGGACTTCCAGTAAGTTTTCCACCTTTATAGGTTTAAGTAAAATGTCAAACAAACATACTGTCATTTTCAAGTTGCATGATTCATTGTCTGAACAACTCATTTTCTTTCCTTTAGGGTCCCCCGAGTATCCCTCTATCATTTGTAAGTCATGTTTGCTGATTTCATTACATCCAATAAGGCTTACAGTAGTTCAAATATACTGTAATGTGTTATCCAGAAAGATACAATGACACTGATAAAATAAGATGTTATAAGATTTTGTTATTTCGCTGCAGAAAGAAGATGGTCTTTTGTTTATGGATTCACACACCCCACTCAGGACTGAGGTTAGTGGAGTATGACGTCAACGTTTCTCTGTATTGTTGTGTCTTTTAATTTATTGCAAACTGCACAGGCTCATCTTTTTGTCTGTCGCACAGAATAAGCCAGTGATGGACCTGCCGATGCTGGACCAGGGCGCAGAGATCTTTAAGACCCTCCACTACCTCAGTAACCTGATCCAGAGCCTTAAGAACCCACTGGGCACTCGGGACAACCCCGCCCGCATCTGCAGGGACCTGCACAGCTGTGAACAGAAGTTAAACGATGGTGAGGGTGTGTGTGTGTGTGTGTTGTGTTGGAGACAGACAGAAAGCAATTTGATGTTTAGATTAATTATCCCAAATGTGTTTGTATTTTCAGGCACTTATTGGATTGACCCCAACCTTGGCTGCTCGTCAGATACAATAGAAGTCTCCTGCAACTTTACTGGAGGTGGACAGACTTGCCTAAAACCAATAACAGCATCCAAGGTATTTAAGACATAATAACAACCCCAATGACATCAGAAGTCTTCAAGATCAAAAAATATAAAGAATGGTAAATATTACACACATGAGCGCATACCAGACTTATTAACCGGCGCCTGTTCTGCCTGTTTGAGCAGCCAGCAATCAGCGTTGGTCGTGTCCAAATGAACTTCCTGCATCTGCTGAGCTCAGAGGCAGTGCAGCACATCGTCATCCACTGCCTGAACATCTCGGTTTGGAGGTCAGCTGAGGATCAGCTGGGTGCCCAGGGGTCTGTGAGATTCAAGGCCTGGAGTGGGGAGGTGTTCGAGGTGGGAGGAGAGCTTGAGCCAGAAGTCATAGAAGACTCCTGCTGGGTAAGACCAACATGATGTCACCTGGCTTTGTGCCCTTTAGTTGACATCAGTCTTGACTTTCAAACTTGTTGCCCCAATTTTGAGGTTCATATTGGATTAAAACTTGTCTTGTGTATCTTGGTTTCAGATAAAAGATGGCCGCTGGCACCAGACCCATTTTGTGTTCCACTCCCTGGACCCCACCCTGCTCCCTGTGGTCGACATCTACAACCTTCCCAATACTACTCCCGGCTCACATTACCACCTAGAAGTAGGTCCTGTATGCCTCCTGTGAGTGCTGCAGTGTAAGTCGTCTGTGCATGGAGGGATGGATCATCACCCATGCAGGCGTGGAGGTCGAAGCAGTCTCCCCCAATCCATGGCAAAACAATCCAAGCCTCCCTCCAAACGGATCCTGCTTCACTCCCATTGGACTGCAGACACAGAGGGAGGAAGCATGGGGAGCTGGGGGAACAAAGAAGAGCTGAGGAGGAGCAGGAGAGTTCTTGCACTAATAGCTTCTCCATATGGCAAAAGCTTCTCCAAGCTCTTCAAGGAGGATATCCATATGTACGCCTGCTTGGAGAAAGAAAAGGCTCTATGCCACACAATCTCTCTGGAACATTGCTAAGTGAAGGGAGACTAAGGCCAAGTTAATCAGCGAACATTATAGTAACTTATTTTTTTAACTGTATACAGTCCTGACATACCTGTATACAGTACTGTGTGTACTTTTTTTGGAAATACCAGGAATTCAGTTCTGTTAGAAGAGAAGAATAAAAGTAATTGGGATCAGTTAAATGTACATATATGTATGCTTATTATTAACTTTTATACATGTATATCTTATGTAAAGAAATAATCTTCAAGTGCAATAGAAAATGAGAAGATAATTTGATATTTTAAACTTATATGGAAGGATTTTTCAGGGGTGCCATTTTATTTGCCTTTGGTGCTCATCTCCTTGTGATCTTGCCCATGTGAAGTAATCCAGAGGCAGGCTCATTTGCTTAAATTGAGCAGAAAACACATCTGTATTTTCTAGTGCTCTAGGTGGGAAATTATGGCTTTTCCTCCCTTATGCGGGAAAACCAGTGGCACCCAGTCAGCTCTCAGTAATAACATTTGAAGCCACACACTGATGCACAGAAGCCGTCCACATGGAGAGTCAGTGCATTAAATACTTATTGCTATACTTATTACTCATACATTATTGAACCGGATGCCACTGATGATTAGGGGGAATATCTGCGGTTGTGGGGATTAGAGGTCAGAGGGAAAAAGAGTATGGAGCTCTAGTTCTCAGTAGTGTTTTATTACGTTCTCTACAACTGTGGAGTGTGAAATCATTTCCTTGCTTCCTTACTTTTGACAAAAGATAAGAGTGTAATAGTTATTATTTACTCAGCGCCACATGGGACCAGGAGTCTCTTCTTCTACCCCACTTATAGTAGACAGACTACAGGTACAGGCATTCCTTAGAGGAGAACTGAGCCACATGAGAGAGGAGAGAGGGTCCATGAATCAAATAAAAAACCCCATCTTTTATCCCATCCTCTCTCTAATGCATGGTGCTAAGTAAGTTATCTAAGGTGTTAACCATAGTGCTGTAATTACACCACTTTGCTAAAATATTCTGATGTTTATAGTGCATCCTTGCTTAGATTAATAAAAAAAAGTCCATTTAATATATTGCCATAGCTTCCATAATGCACTATAATGGTAATATCCCATCCAAAACTACATAGTTCCCTAATAGTCAACCATCTTTATTCAAAACTGTTTTTGTTCAATGCTGCATTTTATAGAGATGCTTATTGTGATTGAAAATATTTTAGAGATAACTATGAAAACTAAAAAACAGATTTCTCCTTTTTAATCCAGTATAAATCACAGGGTTTTGAAGTATTTTTTAAGAATATTTTTTTTCTTTTTCTCTGTACAAAGCCCCCCCACAGCTGTATGTAATATTTTTTAGAAACACAACTAGTGGAGATAGTTTTAATTAAATAAAAAGTTTCTTTGTTGTAGCTGGACACAAGTGTGTATAATTGTGCAAACCTTGCTGTATACAGTGGATCCCCTCTTGCTAATTTAATTTTATTTAATGTTGTTAATGTGGTTGCAGACTGAGCAAATTTCTGTTGGTTGAAGCAATACTACTCTTTCTGACAACTTTATATATCAGTTTGCCCAACTGGTCTTGGAGTTTATAGATTTTTTTTTTATGTGTAAATTTGGGGCTCCAGAGAACAAATTTATTGCAATGTTAATTATCTTTTATTTTTTTAATTTTTGTTATTTTGCTTTATGTTGTTTTTCCTCTATGATAATCAACCATGTACTGTACCAGGATTCTGTGCTATACTATAACTTGTGTTTTAAATAATTATGCAAATATGTGAAAATTGTTTCTTCTTTTTGTAAATCTGTTGTAGACATACCTCACATTTTTACACATGACTTGGAGCAAAGATTTTCTGTTGCCTTTATAATTAAAGCCTGTTTGGAAATATCAGCCAAATACAGTAAGTCATCAAACTCTGAACAAGACCATCTCTGGTGCCAACATCCTGTTTATTCATTGTTCAATGTCCATTTGTTCAATAAAAACTTTCAGTTTGTGTTTGGATTATTACTTTTCCACTATTTGGACTTCTGGAATGCCCACAGAATCAATCAAATATCTGATTTGTAAAATAGCTTTATAAAGAATTTGTATCATTTAAGTATTTTAACACAGATTAAAAAAGATGCAAGGCTCTTAACTTGATATTTACAAGCCTGATAGGTATCTACAGGTACAATCAACAAACGGCATATCTTTAACATTATTTCACATTCTTGCTCACTCAAGATCTTTTTGTTAAGGGTCTGAAAACTGACTTAAAGGGTGCAAGTATCTCTACACAGAGCATCAATACTTTTATATAGGTACCAGATGCAAAGAGTTGTGATGATGGCCAATGGTTTTGCAACACAACTATGATATGGGCACTTTTATTTAACGATTTTGTAAATGGTGGAGGAGTTAAGAGGGGATGGGAGATTGCCTTGAGGGTTGAGGATGTGTTGAGCCTATGGCCAGATTAACCTGTTGCGGCCCTGAGGCAAAAATTTGCTGTTGGGCCCCTTCTAACCCTACACCTACTTCTCTGTCTGCAGTGTGTATGTACACTGCCACATCTAAGTTTCCTTTAAGTCCAGTGCAACCAGTACTCTTATGCTGGAATAATACTAATAATATTGAGAATATGTACCATGTGCGCACAAAAATACTCATGGTCTTTTAACCACACTTTCACACACACACACAAACACACACACAAACACCACACTCTCTACACTAGGGCCACAAATTACCTATTAATGCAGGACCATCCCTAGTTGATATTTTATTTCTTTATTGGTGCAAATCCCCTAACAAATTTGCAATTAGTCAAATTACCAAAACCAACTGACACGCGATAAACTGAGGCTTTTGGGGCCCGTTGGAGTCTGGGGCCCCAGACAGTAGCCCACATTGCTCAGTTGGTAATCCTTCTTTGGTTTAGCCAGTTATAGGAGAAAAGGGAGTGGTGGTTGTTTCACAGAAACTCATAATAATGGTCATCATGATGTGCTTGCCTTGGACACCAGTGTCGTGCGAGTGTGTGTCTGTGTGTGTATGTACAGCAAACACAGACAAGGGACAGAGGGCTGCTACTTTGTATAAATTAAACTGCTATAAGGCGCATCAGTTTGGTAGATGCAAAACTCAGATGCTGCATCTGAGGGAAGTACATATAACATGGTTCTCAGCAAAGTTACATTTTATCACTGGCATCACACTAGGCCTATGTCTTACAACATAAAAGAATGACCATTTTACACCCCAGTAGTTAATTGTGCAACTCTATCCTGGATGAAATTAGGTGTTACACCACTTGATGTCGCTATTGTTGTCTGGATACATTTCATGTGCGGCTGACCCAGCTGTTTACACCAAGAAAGTTATAGATGTCTCAACCGTTTCCTGAACTTACCCAGACTGTAGTCATTACTGTAGACTGTATTCCCACTAAATGTTATAATTAGCCCACTGGAGCAAATGTTAATTATTCTGCGCCGCCATGCAACACCCCCATCACACTCGCCACACACATACAAATTACGTTTAAGCATAATCTTTGATGAATATGTCAGACACACATACACACACGTTAACTTTGACGCTGCTTCTGTTTCAGTCAGAAAATGATCCAAGGAGTCCTACTTATTCACTTATATTTTGTTAAGGATGCATGACAAACACATGGCACAAATCGTTGTCCCTCTCTTGTAAGCAATTTATGCTGCCTATTTATACTCCCTGTTTAGGTATCAATTACTATGTTACATGTCCTCTGTCTGACTATGATGATCTTTATATGTCAAGAAGACATGGATTCTTGGGCCCACTAAATAAAACACGTCACTTTTTCTTTAAAATGTGCTGTCAGAGGCGGTAACATGACCGGCTGAATACCCAAGGAGCACATTCTTCATCCGACAGCGTCTTTATTTTTGAGCCCCTACGTACCTCCCCAACGTGTTTGTTTTGGCCAATCGCTTTGTCCCAGTATCCACCCTGTGTTATGCTGCCTTTCTACTGCTCGAAAGTTCTTTATTTTGAAGCCGTAAACAATAAACTTGCAATTAAGCATCATTGTGAACAAATACTGAGATGGGGCTTAAAATAATCATAGCACATAACCTGTGTTGTTGTAACTTTACATCGTCATATTCATCTTATTAAGGCATCTACTGTGGAGTTTCAAACGTAAATTCAAATATTTCATACAGAGCCTGAAGGCATCACCAGTTTCCAACGTGCACAATGGTGACGTTTACCATATCATGATGGCGGTAGCCTGGATTATTTTGAATTCCGTCCCGCTTTTCGAAAGTAAAACTACTTCTAGTCAGTAAAATGCCTTATTATTCTGGAGAGAAGAAAAACTAACTCAACAGCTATCATGGATTCCGTCGTGGGGGACGATTTGACGCTCCCAGTTGACATCAACGGAAGGTAAACCCACCAATGATAGCTAGTGCGCTAACGCTAGCTTGTAAGAGCATTGCTTTACGTTATAGCTAACACTAATCCGAAATCACTAACTAGTTACCGCTGCATGGGCGCTGACTATTAACTGGAACAACATAGAAACACTTAAGTTGTCATGTCTTTGATATAACGTTAACGCTATAACGTTAGTGACTAACTTATGTGTGCTACCAGTAATTAGCTACAGTTTTTATAACGTTAGGTCTCAGGAGAAATAACTATTTTGTTTATTTTTCTGGTGGTAAATTAGTAGGTCATCTGACGCTTGGATGATCACACACATCAAATTTATCTGGAAAATGTCACATCTAACATAATGTTGAAATAACAGCTAGCCAACTCATCTGTAATATCGGCTTCGATAACGTTATTTATTTTATGAAAAATTAAGTCAAAAATAAGATGAGTTAGTAGTTCCTTAGACAGTGGTCTTCCAGTTTAGGTTGATTTTGTGTCTGCAGCAACATATTTGACTGACTGCATGATTTACGTTAAATAATAGAAAACATTGATGTGATTCTAACCAATGCACGAAAATGTGCTTTTCACGTTAACTACATAACGAGCGCTTTTATCAAAATTAGCAAAATCTCTACTTTAAAAATAATAACTGTTTTGTGCTGTCAGTTTTACTTAACCCAAAAACCAAATAAAACAAATATTTTTTGACCAAAACGAAAATGACCCATCCTTCATATGATACACCAAGTGCAGTAGAAACATTGATGTAGAAAGCATGTCATACGTGTAGACTATTACAGTTAGAAATCATATTCAGCTCATTGGATGTTGCTGTGATATTACTGCGATTGGTATTGTCGGCTTGTTGACCTGTCATTCAGAGAGTGAAAGAAAGCGGAAATTATCAGAGCCAGTTTTTCAGCGGGGTTCCGACTGAAGCAGTGACGTCTCCCTGCATTCTTTCTTTTTTACAAAATGTGGAGTTAACATGTCATTTTTATTTTGTGTTTTTTTTCCCCGCGTGCTCTCCATGACATGATAGAAGAGTGTGACTGTGGTAGGTGAACTGTGCATTATTAGCTCTGCTCCTAAGTGCTCATGCTGGATAGTGTTCGTTAAATATAGCTAGTCTTTAGCTCTTTCTGCTCCACTGAAAAGCTAGTTATAGCAGCGTCTGTGTTTTTACGTTTGTAGTGTCCTTGGTTTGTCTCCCTTTTAAATGACCTAGCCCAGCTGTGTTCTGTGCGGTCATCCAGGTGGTAAGCGTGCTTCAGTAATCCAAGACGTTAGCTGATATGTGTGGTTTGAATTACTTATTCGGTAATTCTGAAACCTGATTCACTTTACTCTTTTTAGTTTAAAAATATGGCTTTGAGTACTGTTATTCGCTTCAGTTATTGTTAGGTTGTAACTACTGTAAGTGATATTCTTGTGAGCGCAGCTGCTTTTATGTTTGTCACTAGTAGTAGAACAGAACAAAATGAGAAAGAAAATGAGGAAGTCACTGTTTACAGGCTCCTACATTGTTTCCACTGGGTGCAGGAGGGGTTTACTACAAATGCACTGACACAGAAGTTTTTTAATGTCATCTATTCTTTATGAGAGTTTCATTTGGGACGGTTTCTATGGAAGTTGTTTCACATGATGTTTATGTCTGGTGTTTTATTCTTATCATGGCTCTTGTTGTAGAGTGCTTCCTCTCCACTAACACAGGAAGGGGTTGCTTGGCACGTGAAACCTTAGTGATGCAACAATTGTCAACACATTTTTACTGACCTTCAGTGTTTTGGGGAGGATTATTGTGCTCCTGCTGCTCATAGGCTTCATGTTCTATTTTTTCACATTGTGTCACAAGTAGTGTAGGACCACTTTGACACTAAAGAGACTTTTTTTGTTGTTGATCAGTGTAAAAATAATCCAAATTACATCCACTGTGATTTATGTTTATTTTGTATTATGAAAGTCCAAGGAGGCTGAGTAATTTCAATTGGCATTGTATCTCTCTTTGTAGTGTTGGGTGTCAAAACAGAACAAAGATGGGGAGGAGCAGTGTCATTATGGTTATTGTTGCAGCCTGACACTGTACAAGGCAAGCTATACGTAAAGTGTATTTCTAGCAGGGATATTCAGAGTTCCCAGTCACAGACAGCCTGGAAAAGGAATGGAACTGGACAAAATGGATTAAGAGTCATATTCGTCTGACTCATCTAATTTTCTATAGAAATACAAAACAGCAAATAGCAGCGTTGTTGTTTTTAAAAAAAAAAACAAAAAACAAAAAGTGTTTAACAAAAATGTAATTTGCACATACATCCTCCAATATTCTTTTTTTCCACCATTTTATAGTTTTTTTTATTGTTATGATACTTAGCTAAAGCACAATCTGCTAAGTTCTGTATACAAAGAACGTAAAACATATCAGTATGTAGACAAGTATAAACAAATCATGCTGGAGCCGTAGATCGTTGCTGAGGAATATACCAGAGAAGCAGCAGAGCTGCTGTGCATCCACTGCCAGGGGAAGTATGGGAGGTAGCTATGTAATGCTGCACGTTATATATTATTAGACACAAGGGTGAAGGTTAAGGGACATGAGCTTGGACCCAAATAGTTGATACTTTTGTCTATGCAAGTAATTTCCCTCTTAAAACACATTTGTCAGGAGAAATTTGCAGTAATGCTTAATAAACAGCATTACTATATGTGCAAGTGGTACATTTGTGTCATGGCAGTACAGCCCCGGTTCCTTTTGTGCCATTGTGATCCAGATGTGTGCTGCTGATGTTTGGTGCTTTGTGCCATGTCTGTTAGTGCCGCCAATCAGAGCCACAGTAGTCTACTTGTCTACCAAAGAAAGCCCTCTCCGTCCTTTCTCTGTTCGCTCTCCTCCTGTCTGTCTGAACATGAGAGCTAGGCTGCCACTGGCACATGGTCGCACACACATACACCACTCATATATATACACACACACACACACACACACACACACACACACACACACACACTGAAAGGGTTTCTGCCAGAGTGGATGTAAATGAAGCAGAGTCATTCTTAAGCTATTTATGGAGCGTTCTTCTGGCTCAGTGGAACTGGCCAGCGTGAGTAATACATAAACACAGTTCATTTGTGTTGTTAAAAAATCCATAATAATGAGTGTATGTGTGTACATTGAGCAAGGATAGAGAGCAGAACTTGCTTTGGTTCCTGTGAATTTTAAAAATGTGAATTGACTTTGTTGAATGTGGTGAAAATGTTACAGTGATCCTTTTTTCATATATTCATAGCGACTAGGCTGCATCGCTAACAAAATGATTTGGTCCCCAGCTGCAGACTGCCAGACTCCATAGATGCTGGAGAATACTCCACAGACAGCATGACAGGTACAGTAAGACTTTCTATTGTTCTCTCTTCGTTTTTTTTCTTTCTCTCCCTTGTGTATTAATTAGTACTGCTGTTGAATCGGTGCTGTGACCTCCCACACTTGTGTCTCCAAAGCTGTGACAAGGGATTAGCTAGATAGTGTTAATTAGCTAATCCTGTTTCAATTTCATTGTCAAGCTCTTGGTGTGCCAACAATATAATCAGGGCTACAACAATATATGATACCAGTAAACATTACAACTGATTTATAGATATAGGTCAGCATCTACGGCTTTGTGTCAAGTCGGTCGTGTGGACAAATAAGACAGTGATGAAACAAAAAATTTTAAACAAGGATGAGGTTTGCACAGTTTTGGAAAATAAGGCCTATGCTGAAAATAACATATATTCTAGATTCAGGAATTAAATCTATCTACCATATGTAGAGATCTAGATTCATGTTTACATTGAAGACATTCGATTAATTCATTCAAACCTTTGTTTAAGCCTTGAAAATCATTGAGGTTTCCCTCATTTGCAATGATGTCAAGATACAGAGAAATACACAGAGTTAAACAAATCAAAAGAGGACAATACTCAGTGAAAACAATTGCACACTGAGGTGAAGTGGTTTGAGATCATCGTCTCAAATTGTCTGCAGGTAGTGAGAGTTTTGATCTTGAATATGTGTTGTAGATATTTCCATGTGTTTGGTGCACAAAAACTAAAGGCAGATTTTCCAAGTCATTAGCATACACTGAAGGCAACAAGGACAAAAGCAACATCCCTCTGATTTGGAAATAAAATATACATAAACAAGCGACTGATACAAACATGAGGGGTGATGGAGCTCTTCCTGTGAGTCAGGAGTTAGTGTTGTGAAATGTGTTGTCGACGAGTGTTACATGATCAGCTGTGGGCTGCTTTCAACTGGTCTAAACAGGGCAGCTCTCCTGAAGCTGTCTCGCCTCTCTGGTGAAAAACATTTCTGCTTTCTCTTTCTGTCTCTAATATGAACAGACTCCTGAAAGCTCCAAGTTATTCTTGTGATCAGGGTAGAATATCTGTGCTATAGAGACTATAGTGCAGATGTGAGTCAAATGAGTAAAAGTGTATCACTTTGTTGTTTTACAGCTCCATCCTTCCCTGACAAGATGTCCCCAATCAAAGCTCTCACCATGAAGGACTATGAGAATGTGAGTGACTTGAGGCACGATGTTTCTCACACTGGATTTACAATGTCTCTTGGGTTGTCCAAAGCCAATTTTATATAACATATATGTTTACTTTATTTGGTTTTTAAACAAACATAATATATATCGTAGCATAAGGGTTCAGGGCCATAGCAATGTGAAGCATATTTAATGTGTTGGAGAATACAAATAAATTGCAGATAAAAGGGCTGTTACCTGGCTGTGGGAGTTTTTGAGGGCTTTAAGTGTGACTAAGGTATCTGTTCAATGTATAGGTTAACTTATAATAAGGACTCATATTTTAATTTGTTCATTAATGCTATTAATTGTTAATTGAATGACTTAGCTTGTCAGTATGAGCCCACCACAACAAAAAGGGTATTAAGATTTATTAAACCTGATCCTCAGTCTGACTAAAACCAAGCCACACTGACCATTTATGGAGATTTCGTGATGAAGTGTGTGTGTGTGTGTGTGTAGGAGTAGGATTGAGACAGGCTGAAGCCTATATTTCAGCATTTGCGTGGAATGCATGCTCAGATTTTTTTGGCTTGTGCTGCCTGGCTGGCTGCATGATTAGAGGTTTTAACGGAGGGGTCCAGACTTCTACCTCCTCGCTTCTGACAGTCTACCCAACCCCCATTACCAGATGTATGATGTTCTGACCCTGCAGCACAATGATTCACAGTCTACTTCACACTCAAACACACATACAAGCATGAAGGGCCTCTCTTCATTTTAACAATAACCATACACATGGCCCTTCTCTGCCATGTAAACGTTTTGTCCCGCTTTTCTCCACAGATACAGTGCTTAACTGCTGTTTTCTTTCACTCAAATTAACCTTGTTTTCTCATTATTTAATGAAAGTAAAGTAAATGCATAGATTTCATTTTAGGCTGGACAGACAACTTTTTCAATAAAATGTTATTTGTTGTTCAATTATTTTCCAGTGTATTAAAATGTTTTTGTCAATCACTCGCAGCAAATCACAGCTCTGAAGAAAGAGAACTTTAACCTGAAGCTGCGCATTTACTTCATGGAGGAGCGCATGCAGCAGAAATGTGACGACTCCACTGAGGACATATTCAAAACGGTGTTGTATTTTCTTTAGTATGCAAAATGTGTATTATCCTCTATGTCTCTGTCATGCATTTACGTGGCCCCTCGGTGCCTTAATGTTGCATGTGACTCACTGTTTTCTATCAGGACTAATTGAGATCACAACTTCAACCACAACAACAGCTGGATTTTGATCTTAGAACAGCCGTCTTGACTTTTCATTGTTTTGTCCTGTTATTTATTTATTTATTTTTTGGGACGAAATGTAAGAACATTGGAATCTCCTTGTCTCATTAGGGCGGCTTGTGTTTCTGGGTTTTTTGGGGGGTTTTTCCATTTTGAGAAGTGAATGGGAGAATGACCTCTAAGAATCTCTACAATATTTTTTCACTGTTTGTGCCAGTGCTTTTGTGATTGAGCCTGGTGTACAATTTGTGCTATAATAGACTGAATGTTGTCTGTTTATAGAACATTGAGCTGAAGGTGGAGTTGGAGTCTATGAAGAGAGATCTGGCTGAGAAACAGGAGCTACTCGTGTCTGCATCGTGAGTGTAGTTATTTACATGTTTGGTGTCATTTTAAGAATTCAGACAAAAACAAGATCTTAGTTGGCAGGAAGATGTCGTGGAAGCCCAGTGGTGAAAATGTATATGAGCACTAACCTAATCTCCTCCTGTGAATGTTTTTCAGGAAGGCGTTGGAGAGTCTGGCTGGTCGAGAATCAGGAGAACCCCAGCGTTTGAGAGAGCAAGCTCAGAGAGAGATGGATGCACTCCGAGACGTGTTCAACAAGAGGATAGCTCACCTAGAACAGGTGAGTCAAACAATGATTTCAGCCTATTAGACACTAGAGTTGGTATTATGAAGTTACTTTCCAATTTGACTTGCCACAGGGCAGTCATTTTCTGTTTCATCCCCAAGTACTTTCTCTTGATCTCAAAAAGTCACGATAACCCAGTTCCCTGTCTTTAGATTGTTTGAATGGTCATATTGACCAAATTGTGTTCATGTTCATTGTTAGTTTCCCTAGTCCTTAGTCTTCAGTTCACTTTTGTTGGTGAACATAATCTGCAGAGGAAAGATTTGTCCAAATTGTTCTCATTTAAGACCCTAGATATCCAGTATGCAGTACAGCATTAAGTAAAGAAAAAGTTATGCAGTGTTGGACAGTCATAACAATCAGCACTGGATTGGTGATAATTGCTTTGGTAGTTGTCTCACTTGGTCTTTTTTGCATCATGTCAGTGTCTGCAAACCGCAGAGGAAGAGGTTGAGAATATGGCTGCCATCGCTGAGCAGGAGAAGCTTAAGAATATTAACATGGAGAAGCAGCTCCAAGCCCTGGGTCCACAGAGCACCTTCACCCCTGTCCACAGCCCAGTCCAAGACCTGCAGCTGGCCCTGCAGGAGAAAGACAAGTAGGGACACAAGAGATAAGAACAGACACATTAATATGTTGTATTTTCTCTGTATCAAGATTTTGTTTTTTGTTTTTTTGCTCACACCAGTATCATCGAGCAGCTCAAGATTACTTTAAAGAACCAGGAAGCTGTGATCTATCAGAAGAAAAGTGCAGAGACAGACGCACCATCAGCTGACTGTGTTAAACAGCTATCTGATCTCATCGCCAAGAAAGATCAGGAACTTGAGGTATGACTTTCATATGTTGCTAAAGACAATATGTCATTTAGGAGCTTTCCCTCTGTAATGACATCAATTTTCTTTTTCATTTATCGGAGTTATTTGTTGCCATGTTTCGAGAGTACATACAGTATATTCAGATAATTGAATTTATTGCCAGCCACTAAATAACTAAAACTAGCAATAGGAACAGACATTTGAGTGACCTTTGACTGTCTGTTTCTCAGGCACTGAGGGATGAGCTACATAGAGAGAAGGACAAAACCACACCGAACCAACAGGTTGGTGTTGTGTTGATTTTCTCAATGACTTCTGGCTGACCGCTTAGACTCGCTTTTTTGGATTCTTTCCACCTATGCATGTTTTTGGTGTCTTTTGTTGTTGTTGTTTTTTTCTATGTTCTGTTGAACGGTTCTTTGGCATGTTTCATGACTTGCTTTTTTCCTCTATGTGCCTCCTGTTACTGCTTTATTTTTGTTCTTCAGTTAAAAGCCTGGGTACTCTTTGTTTGTTGTGGTAACTGTGGGGCTTTAATGGGTTGTCTGGTTTCACAATAGAAACTTACATCATTATTACTACTTGGTGAAGGAGGGAGTTGGAGTAGTCACTTCTACTGGTGATTGATGTTTGTAACCTATGGAGTAATCTCTAAATTTCCCATAATCCTTAACATGACATCTTTAAATAACTGTAAACCTGTATTGGAGGATTTTTCTGGAAATTATTCTCTTATCTATATTTTCTATACCAGCTATATGCTTTTACATTCTGTGAGTTTGGGGGCTGAATACTATGACACATGCCCTGTGAACCCGGTTGATTGGGCTGATATGATGTATTTTAATGTTTGAGGGATGGTAGTTAAATGTCTAAGATAGCTTGTAGTTTGTCACTTAGAAAGCTTCAGAAATGTCCATCGTATAGAGACAATGCAACACAGTTTGAAAGTGGAACATTATCCAGGCTATTGGTGAAAGTACTGTGTTGTTGACGTTCAGAGTCGAAGGCTGTTAGTTGGACAGTGCCCATGGTTTCCTCATCAGGCCTTGATGTCTGGACTCAGGTCACAGTGTTAAGACTGGATTATCATGCTGTCTGGAGACAGTTCCTCTGAAAGTTATTTATGTCCATGTGTTGTCTGTGTGTCTTAATTAAGGAGGGGGGGGCATGTAACCCTCCAGTGTTTGTCAGATCTGGCTAAACAAATGAATGTGCTGCATAATGTATTGCAAATTATTTTGAAAGACTGGGGACAGTGTGTCTACCGGTGATGCTTTTGGGGCATGAGAGGACTTTGAGTGACCTTTCCAGGAAATAGGTGTAATGGAGTGTGTGACAGCAACGATTGCCAGAAAACACCTCCTCTAATCTTAAAGCGGATTTTTAGATGTACTGCCAGGCGGGATGGACTCTATAGGAGGTATTGGCTGCTTCCATCTTCACTAGACCCCTGGAGAAGCATCTGTATGGGGGCGACCTTCATACCTGATGTCCCTATCAGGGCATCTGGGAGGAGGTTCTCTAGAGATGGTCTGGCACCAGGCATGACACAGATCACTGCAGCAGTCCTAGAGGATTTGATCTGATTGAATGTGTGGGGGAGAGTGGAATAGAGGCGGGAGCAGGGATTATCAAAGGCTTAGGGCTTATAGTGCTCTGCGCTCAGTCATTCTCCTCTGTGCTTCTCTCGCTGATGCAGTGAGAGAAAATGATAGATGGCTATTCCATGGTTGGCAGGCTGATGACCATTAGGCACCCAGTTAGTGTGTGTGTCAGTGAGAGGCTTTTTGGACTTGTTTTAAGAGGGCGAGTCTGGAATTTAAAGATCTAAGTTGCCATGAGGGACCCGTGTCGTATATGTGGCGTTCGTGCGGTGGGAAGCCAGTGTCGCTGGATCTTCAGCTCATCAGAAAATAGGAAGCTACAAGTCATCTTATCCCATGTGCTGGGCTGGGAGGTGACTCGTGATGGTCGTGGAGAGCTCCTCTGTGGGAAATGTGTGTTCCAGTTAGAGAAAGTGGTACAATGTGATGTTAACATCAGCCAGTTGCAGGATGAACACAGCAGTCAAATCCAGAAGCTGCAGGCGGAGAAAGACCACCTGATCCAGTGCATCGTTCACATCTATAAAAAAAACAACCCGAGCCTGGACAAGAGTGACTGGGAAAGCACCAGCTGCAAGACTCTACACAGGTCCTCTGGGGTGGCCAGTCCTGATGACGAGGCTGTATGTCAGCTGGCCTCTGAAGGACAGCAGTTCAGGGAGAGTGGAAGTGATCACATGGAGAATCGCATGAAAAGGTGTGTGAGTCTGGATCAAATTGTCAGTAAAGGGGCATTCCCAGGGCGCTCAGGCCTCAGGAGCAGCAGGCTGGGATCAGCCGCAGGGCTCGATGGCTCTATGAAGAGCTTTGGTCTCCGAGGCACACGCCACTGTTCGCAGAGCATGTACCTTGACCTAGTCCACCGTAAGGGCATACTGCCTAGACCTGGATTCAAAGGTCGCTCCACATCTCTGCAGTCCCTCAGTAGAGATTTTTCTTCAGACGGCCCTCCAGACCCTCCACCCAAACTAAAACTCAGAGAGGCCAAGGTGTTTGTTGCCAGACACGGTGCCACTGATGACCCAGGAGGAAAGGTTCAGGCCAGAGCACTGCTCCATAGCTCCTCAAGTCAACCTTCTGTGATCTCTGACCTGATCCAGCTCCTGCGCTGCATCTCCAAGCAGCAAGTCTTTGCCCCTGCAGGGAGTCACATCCCTGTCCTGAAGAGGTTAAATACTGGCCCTCACATCCCTCGAGCCAAGCGCAGACACAGAGAGGCAGAGTGGAAGTCTCTGGATGACCTTACAGAGGAATTTGATGATGAGTACAGTCCTGTCAGAGTGAAGGTAGTTCTTTTCAGTAATCCCAGCAGGGTAAAACGCTATAGCACCGGTAATGAGCTGTGACAGGCAGCAGCTTTGCTGCTTAACATTGCTGGTATTAATAATTTTTTTTCCCTTTCCTGTTTTGTGTGTTCTCTGGATTTGCTTAGAAGCAGAGTGAGGTTAGCCGATTAGAGTCTTGCAATAAGCTGCTGACTGAAGAACTCACCCTGGCAAAAAGCACCAACGAGAACCTGACAAAAACACTGGAGGATACCCAAAATCAAAACAAGGTACATGGAGATGACATTTTGCTCTATTAAATATTTTGGAATTAGATTGAAAAGTTTCTTTGTGTAAGATCACTTCTTTATGTAAACAGACCCTGTTAGGGAAGCTGGAGGAGAACGAGAATGAACTCAACTCTGAGAAGAAAAATGCTCTCAAGCGAGACAAAACAATCCAGGGGCTTACTCAGGTGCTCAGAGAAAAGGAAAAAGAGGTAAGGTTCACACTATTATTAACATGTTTTATTCATCGTGAGGATCATAATAGTTGTTGTGTGACAAGACTTCACCTGTCTGTGCTCTCACTATTCTGTATTGTGCAATGTTCTAACACCAATCTGTCTGCCTTACTCTGTGTATTGCACAGATTGCAGAACTGTGTCATGAGATTGAGGACAGGGATGACGCTTTGGCCAAGGCGAGAGAGGCAGCACATAAAGCCCAACTGCAGAAGTACCAGGCAAGTCCTGCACCTTTTTATAGAGAGCCAACCCATGACTATATTGCTCTGTGTGTACCTGTACATTCACACATTCTATTGCTAAGAGGTGAGTATTGCAGCCTGTGTAAAGATAAACATTTTTTGCATATATCTCTCAGGGAGTAGAGGAACACCAAAATCTATTAATGGGAAAGCAAACAGAACTGGCCCAACTCCAGGGGGAACACCATGCCAAGGTGCTTGAAGCCCAAAAGCTACAGCGTGCCCTGGACAGAAAGGAGCAAGAGCTGGCTGACTTGCAGCAGGCAAAGGACCAGCTAGAGGTGGAACTGGAGGACCTGCAACAGCAGAAGAAGAAGGGAGACAAGACCCTGAATGTAAGACAGCTGGAGGACAGTGGTTTTCAAATAAAAGTTTATTGTCTCCAGAAAAAAATTAAATTCTCTTTTTTGTTATCTGTCACCATTCAAATACTGGCTTTTGTGTGATAGTATTATCATTTCCCCCTCCAGGATCTAAACAATCAGCTCAAGAAGCTAAGTGATGAGATCGGGGACAGGGAGAGTGCTCTGGAACAGCAGTACCAGGAGCTGCTGAATCAAACCAAAAGACAACTGCAGGCCCATGAGGTCACCATCCAGCGGCTCACATCCACTGTGGCCGATAAAGAGCAGCAGCTACAGGTGACACAACAAGATTGAACATATACAGAGAGATTTTAGACCAAAACATACAATTTTTTTGTGTGTATTAACGTTTTTTTACATTGAAAAATAGATAGTTGACTTTTTACGTTGTTTTTCTCTGTTCATCAGGAGTACATAAACATGGTCAGAGACTTTGAGCAAAGCAAAAGCCCAGGTGGAAACGATAATGTGCTTTCCAAGCTGCGGCAAAGGCTGAAAGAAAAGGAGAGGGCTCTGGAGGTGCGCATTCCTTCTGTGTAATCTTCTCACCACAGTGACTATAATTTGATTCTGACATTCTTCTGTTTGCTCTCTCACAGCAAGCGCTGGATGAGAAGTTTGCTGCCATTGAGGAGAAAGACAATGAGATACACCAGCTGCAGCTGTCTCTAAGGGAGAAGGAAAGAGACCTGGATAGGCTCAATAACTTGCTTTCTCACAACGAGGAAACCATCAATGTAAGCAGCTATGACCATGTTTGATTGGGGAAAACAATATCACAAGACCAGAAATTAGCCTTTTCTGGTAATCAGTAATGAAATTGTTTTTGGGAGGTTGGACTTCAATGTGTCTGCTCATTCCTCTCCTTCCAGAGTTTTGACAGTCTGATCAAGGAGAAGGATGTGGAGCTGCAGCATCTTGCAAACACACTAAAGCACCTGCAGAGAGCCAAGCAAGATGTAGAAGATAACTTGAACAGATCACTGAGGGAGAAGGACTCCATCATCAGCCAGCTGCAGCTCTCCCTGGAGGGCAAGACAAAGGATATGGAGGTTAGCTGTATTTTCAGCCATGTTCGTTGTGTTTTTTTCACCATTCTGACCTGGGAAGTTTACATATACGTACTTTATCCTTAGATGTTTCTCAGATAGTTTTGATTTTTCTAACGCTGTCATTCTTGATTGCAGGAAATGGCTGAATCAGTGTTGAGCCAGTCGCAGAGTCATGCACGTGACCTCGCTGAACAGATGGGCCAGAGGTTAAAGGTCACCGAGGCTATGTTGGCTGAGGCTGTGAAGGCCAGGGAAAGGCTGGTTGCTGACAATGAGAGTGCTGTGGAAGGACTGCTGGCTACAATCAGCAGCAAGGATCAGCTCCTTAAGGTCAACATTTAATTATGAAAACATTTTCAATGTTTTCAGGAATTAGCTCAGTGAAACTTAGTCTTTGTAGCAACAAATAGTATAAGAATAAAGTAACATACAAATGGGAGAATTAATTAAGTATGAACATATGGATTACAATATATTTAAAATGAAAGATGAAGAAAAATGTGATTTGTGCAGCAAATTGAAAGGACTTACGAATTCTTTACACTTTTAGAAAAGTGAGTTTACACCTTATACAGACACACTGTGCATTTTATTTACATTTTTACAGATCTACAAAAAGCCATTTGCATGTGCAGAATGTGGGCAAACATCACTGCCTCTCATTACTTTCATCCGTTCTTTCATTTCCCCCAGGAGTCTGCAGAGCACTACAATCGCATGCTATCTGAGCGCACTCAAGAGATTCAGGAACTGAGGAAGCAGCTGTCTGATAGGCAGCAGCAGCTTGCCACTGCTGAGAAGCAGAGCTCCACAGCAGCCCAGGAGGGTTGTTTAGAGACTGCAGAACTCAAAGCCCTGCTTGCTGAAAAAGACAGCCTCATTAACGTAAGTTCCTCTGGGATACAACACAGGTACTCAGCTGTAAAATGTGCTAGACTTAGAAGCCTAACAAGAAGAGGAAATCAAAACTCCCAAGGAGAATAACACTAATAATACTCCTCTCCTCCATTCTGACAAATGACTTGGTGGCCTATTTGATAATCTTTTGATTTCTGGGCAAAGTTTATCAGTTGTACATGGCTGCGTTGTTATCTTCGTAACTTTGCAGAAGCTTCTGCAGCGTGGTCAGGAGAGGGACCAGTTCCTGGCAGAGATGAGGCAGAAGGGGGAGCCGGATCACGTGTTGGAGCTCAGACAAACTATCCAGATCATGCAGGAGAAGCTGGCTGAGAGGGAAGGTGAGGCCTTTCAGACCTTTAAACCCTCTTGCTGGATATATATAAGTTAGAGTACATGTCGGTCCTACATTTGATTCTATTTTGTCTGCACTGAAGCTGAGCTGTCCAGGAGGAACAGTGAGGATAACGTGGAAAACATTCCACTCTCCAAGAAGACCGTCGTTGTCTTGAAGAAGGAGCTAGCACAGAAAACTGAGGCACTGAACAAAGCACTGAAGAGTGAGAATGAACTGAAGGTCAGTTGGTTATAAGCATTTTGCCATGCTCTTAATCTGGAAACTTGTCTTTTTTTGTAATCCCCTGCTTTATTTTCTTGATATCCAGATTTCTTTGGCAGAGCTGCAGTCATTGCTATCTGAGCTGGAGGGACGCATTGAAGGTCAGGCTGCTAATATTGAGTCCCTGACTGCCACTCTGACGACCAAGGATGAGATTATCAATGTAAGGATTCCCCCATTCACAGAGTCAAACTCTTGTCACTCAATGAAACACACAGCAGCTTTGAATAAGGAGCTTTTCTTATTATTGCATTTGAACTCAGCAATTTTAGTTCTCATGTTTTGTTCATGTCTCTGAGCAGGTTCTCCACCAGCGCCTCAGTCAGAGAGGGGACAGCCAGGCTGATCATACCCAGGATCAGGTCATTGGCACTGGCATGGAGAGATCACTCCCCGGCCTCCCTCAGAGAGAGAGAACCATGATTGGTGGAGACAGCCAGCAAGAAGTAAACTAAAAACATTACCAACTTTTCTCCTGAATGAAAACTCAGAAAACAACATACTTTACACTTCATGCTTTGACATTAAGACCATTGCCCTTTCATTTTCTGTCTCCCTTAAGGCTTTGCCCAACCTTATAGCCTTGCAACAGGAGCATGATGCTCTGAACAAAGCCCTGAGAGCCGAACAACAGCTCTACTCCAGCCTGGTCAGGACTGTAAAGGAACAGGACAGGTAGGGATCGTGGCCACTGTAGCAAACCAAAAAAATCATTGCAATTAGTGAAATTGGAAAGATTATTTTGATTAGGTTAACTTATTTGATGGATAAACCTTACTCTGTCTATATGCATGCGTGTCTTGCAGTGCCCAGCGTCTCCATGCTCTGCAGCTGGAGCTGACAGCAGTGCAGCTCCTCAGGCAGCAGCTGGAGGAGAGCATCAAAACTAATGAGGACCTAAGGGACGACTTGGAGAGGGAGATAAACAGAGCCAAACTCAGAGAAGGTGCCGTGCAAACACACTGGGTGGTAAATGATGATGGGAAATGAATGAAAGAAACAAAGAAAGAAAGAAAGAAAGAAAGAAAAGGAAAGAGCATGTTTATCACTAAAGTTGTTAGAAGAGTTAGGAAACTATAGCTCAGGCAGACTTATATCTATAGCTCATAGGTAAAACACACACACAAACACACCTGTCTTCTTTGTCCTGTGTGTTTATTCCAATAATATATCCTGCTGACAAGCTCACATCCCCTCTTTATCTGTCACTTTATTCAGCATAAACACCTGGTACTTCCACTCCTCATATTTGTGCACTTTTATGTTCATTGTTCTTTACATCATCACCTCCTCATCTGCATGTTTTGTCCATAGAGTTGCTACCTGTCTTCTCTGTCACTCTTTAAATGTAATGGCTTCACACTCATCCACACTGTTTCTTAGTTTGTCTGTCCTGTCAAAAAAAGTGAATAAAGGCTGCTCTTGGCCAGTCTTCCTGTCTCTCACTTTTAACATGCTGTCTGCTTGTTTTGACTGTTCCATTAAAACATTTGGATGTCTGTTGACTGCATCACCTCTCTAACACCCCTCTGGTTATTAATCCAACCATCTGTCATATGAGTTAGATTTTATTGCATTAGCATGTCATTATATAACAACTTTAGCAAAGGTATTAAAAGTAGCTCCCGAGATAGATGCTTATAAAAAAATCTTAAGTTTATTATCTTATGACGTCACATAGTTAATGTAATTTAGCACAGTTAGTGCTTCAGATGTAGTGTGACATCAGGGCACAGCCTTGAGACTGATTAAAAGTGTCACTGTTCGCTCAGGTTGTCGTATAAGCCAAATTAATTCAGTGTCTGTCCACATGCATGTGTGTGTGTGCATGCTCATCCCCCGCCCCTGTCTAAAGAGAGTCATGTGTATAAATAGGTCAGCTGTAACTAACAGGCCTATGGCTCACATTCACACTGAATCCAAGATGGATGTAGCTACAGTAATTACCACTGATTCAATTTCCACATTTCTTGTTTTGGTTATATAATCATTATAATATACAGCACATACAATGTGTGCATGATACATGTAGACAAACACACATGAGCATAGTGATCATATTTTTAGACTTTAATTTAAGTCTCCCTCTTTAGCATTTTTAAGCAGTATAAAAACATTTAATAAATGGTTTATAACACACTATAATGTAGTTGAACGCAGCTACAAGGACATTTTTATGTTTAGCAATGTGCATTGTTTGTTAATATTATCATATTATTACAACTTTTTTATAATATATTATCATTATCAGCCTCCACTTATGGGTGCCCACAGGCGTTAAAGCTGTCAACAACTACATTAATAAACATTTATATTTCCTTACAACTACATTAGTGTGTTATAAACCATTTATTAAATGTTTATATAATGCATATAAATGCTAAATGGGGGGTTAAAGTAAAGTGTCACATTATACTGTATATATAATTTTTTAATTTTTTTTGTGGCTGCAGATCCCAAACCTCTCTTAACACACTGCAGCTTTTTGTTGTGTGTTCCACCACTAGCTTACCCGATTCAACTTATAGGGAATTTAATATGTATTGAACAAGCATGGCAAGATGCATGAAATGCATTATAAAAAATCAGCTTTTCTCAAGAAAAAATATTCAACATATGCATTGAATATACATTCATAAGAAATAGATGTACAGTAGAATAAAATAAAAGCTTTTTTTTTTAAATAGCATTGAATTTAGTCAGTATTTCAATTATCAAAAGTTAGATTTTTACACAGATATGTACCATAAACCTTGAGTTTCAATTTGGTCTCTTATTTTTCTCCAGAGCTGCATGTCATTGTATGTAAAATCTGTTTCTCTTGGTGCATACATGACGCCAGTGTTTTTATAGTTTTTATAGAACTATAGTGAAAAACAACTGCAAGATGCAGTATCTTAATGACCTCTCTCACACAAAGTCTTACCTACTAGTGATGCAGCATGTGAGTAATTGTGAATCGATGTTAAGTTAGAAACATTCTGACAGTGGAACACTAACCTACGCAGAAAGAGACATGGCTGTGTGTAACCCTCTGTGTGTCTGTTCAGGTGTGGGCCTGATTGATCCTAAAGAGCTGGAGAGCATGAGACATCAGCTTGAAGATGCACAGCGCTGGAATGCCTCTCTGCAGGCTCGCTTAGGAGCCATACAGAACCGTGGAGGAGGAGTTGGTGGGACCAATGATGGTGGTAAGAGTATCCACCTGATGTGTTATTCCAGACTTTTGGTAGATGTGAGTCTCTCTAATGTTTTTTTTTTTTCAGGTGACACTTTGAGTTTCATTGGAGATCAGACTTCCTACATGAGTATCTGTGTGGGAGAGGGGCAAGATGACAGCTTGTCTCTACTCTCTGCAGAGGAGCTCAGGCACAAGGTGAATTCCTTTTCAAACCAAATAATATGTTTGGGAAATAAAGCATTGTCTCTCTATCTAATGAATATAACATTCAAATGGATAAAAATGAGTCCTTGTGGGCCTTAGGTGGTGGAGCTGCAGGATTGTGTCAGCAGACTGCAGACTTTAAACAATGAGTTGCAGAACCGGCTGTTACTATTGGAGAAGACAGAGCATGATGCTTACTACAAGGAAGACAAAGACGTGGCCAGCAGTAGCCCCTGGAAACAGGTTAGAGGCCACAAAAGATAGCTGCAAATGGAGGAAGTTGAAGCGTCAAAGTTTATTTCCTAAACCTTACAATAAAGGGCCTTTCTGTCATTTATCAGCAAATCTTTGTACAGTTTGTCCACATATTCCAAATACTTGATGAATCGTGTCAAGTCATTGTCTAACATCCACCTTTATTTGCTCCTTTCTAACCCTTGAACCAACATCTTAACCTTTAACCTGTCTAACCTGTTGCTAATGTCTCTTTACTCTGCAGTACTGTAAGTCTTATTTCTCTAACAAGTGTGTTTCTTGTCTGTAGTAGAAGATACCCTCTTTTTCTCCTTCACCTTTCCTAATCAGTCCCTGTTTTTTTGTTTTTGTTTTTTTTATCTGTGTCCCATGAAATGGTCTCTCTCCGCCATGCCACATTAGACACTTCATACCATTCTGCTGTTGCTGTGCAGTGTTTTATGGATTCTGTTCCCCCATTTATTTATTTTTTACCGAGCCATGTATGTCATACTCGCCTCCCATTCCATTACTCTAGCACCTTGAGAAGATGCAGGAGATGCAGCCTGTGGCTCAGAGTAGGAGGATGCCTGGCTCTGGCCAGGACAAAGAGAGTCAGACAGACATCAAAATAGGACAGGTATGAAATAGATGATCGTTAATTACATTTTAAAGAGCTTTTGAAATATTTTAAGACAAAATTGAATTTAAGTACTATGGGGAAATCTTTTTTTACATGAAAATTAAAGTATAATTCTAAACTGTCCCTTTTTAGATGGTGTCTGGAAAGCTGTTGGTTGATATGAGTATGGACAGTGGCCTTGGCCAGAGTAGAGAGCATGCTCAGTCTGGCAACAACACCTTGGACACTGGAGAGAAAGATTCTAGGGAGAGGAACACACACGTAACGGCACTTAAATCCCTGCTGACTGATTGTGGGGCCACATCAGTCTCGCACCTTAGGTGGGTCTTTTCTTCAGCAATGTCCAGATCCTACTCCTTATTTTCACTCTAACTTAAGAGTCAGTTGCCTGAACAGTAAACTAATCAAATGTATTTTATTGCAGAGAGGAGCTGCTCAGACTCAGATCAGAAAATGTGGAGCTGCGGGGTCTCCTGAAAGAACAAAAGTCTACTGAGTGTAAAGAGAAAGAGAGCACAGACGCCTCAGGGAACACCAGTGATGGACAGGCTGAATTGAGAAAGAGTGTGGAAACACTGCAGGTCGAGTCAAGAGGTCACTCTAAGGTCATCAATCTGTCGACGGAGGTGTCAGATGGGGAGACCCCTGTCACCACTGAGCAAAATGTCAGCACCACAGAGGGGATGGAGAGTCCACAAACTGAAGACGGGTCACACAGCAAGAGTGCAAAACAGCATGTTTCAAGGCGTGGGGTAAGTTTTGTATTATGGTAAGAGTATAAAGAAACACCACATTGCTTTCTGCATGAAGTCCAACTGTCAGTGTTTTTAATATCTTGTTCCATTTGTTTCAACTGCAGGCTGGTGTCAAGTCTCGCCTCCCGGTCCCTGTGAGGCTGAGAGTGGAGGCTAGCAGCAGCAGGAAAACTGATGCACTTGAGCACCTTCCCATGGATGATGCATATGGGTCTGAACAGCAACTGCATACAGACTCTGACCCCACCATGTCACCCCAACACAGCACTTCCCCTTCCTCCACACTCAGATCGGCACATCGTAGCGGCAGTCCAATAGGGTCGGACAAGGGCTCTGAAGCAAGAACGACACTGGATCACCCCCAGGCCGACTCTGCTCTTTTCACTCAACTGGAGCTTCTCCACCAGGAGTGTCAGGAGAAAGAGGCCCTGATCCACAAGCTAAGCGAGCAGCTCACTGATTGGGAGGAGCTCCACGCTCAGCTCCAGGAAAAGGACCGGCTCAATTGCCAGTACGTGGAGGCCTTACAGGCTGCAGAATCCACCATTGCTTACCTGACTGCCTGCAGCCTGGACAGCCAGGGAGGATTTGGGTCGCATACCAGTTCGTGTACAGGTCCTGGCTCTGTGGGTTCAGATGCTGCCCTCCACAGCAGATGCATTGATCTGCAGAAAGCACTACAGGAGAAGGAGGAGCTCAACAATCGGCTTATGGAGCTTCTGAACATGGCAGAGAAAGCCATCACCTCCTCTGACAGCCAAGAAAATAATCCAGAAAACAGTGATTTATGTTTGAAGATAGAGACAGCCTTGAAGCAGGTCAGTTCATCTTCAAATAGACAGAGCCCAAGAGGTGTTTTTGGAAGCACAGAGGACTCTATGCAGGAGTTGCAACGACACACAGACTCTTTGCAGGAGGCACTATGGGAGCAGAATAGACTTAATGCTGAGCTGCAGGAAAAACTTAGAGCTGCAGATGCTGCTGCTCAACATGGCTACAACAGTAACAGTGCTGACCAGAACAGTAAAAGGTTGAAGCAGATAGCTGCAGAATCAGTTAAGGAAAATGAGTCAAAGGAACATCAATGGGAAATGGGAAGTTCAGATGATGTCAGTTTAAATCAGGAGATGACCAAAGTTCTAATGAACTGCCTAAGTGCAGCGGAGTCTGCCGTCGCTTCTCTGGCAGCACACTGTAGAAATACCAGCTCCTTGGCTTCTGGTATATCATCACAGACCAGCCCTGACCTACAGATCAACCTAGACAAACTTCAGAGAGCCCTGCAAGAGAGGAAGGAACTGGGAGAACCCACCCAGCCAACCACAAAATCCAGTGGCAATCAGTCCGCTGGTTCATCTGGAACAAAGGGACAACTTCACCAAGAGCTCCATAACAACCTCTGCCTCCTGTACAAGGTCTTCAGCGATCACTCACAGAGGATCTCTGAACTCCAGGCTTCCCTAGAAGAGAGGGGCTGTAGAGAGGAGAGCGAGGTCCACAGGACAGTGCAGGATGCTAGGGGATTACCACCGAGTGTTCAGCTCCAACTGGAGACTCTCCATAAGGCACTGAGGGAGAAGAAGAAAGCATGTAAAAGTCTGGAGGAGAAACTGGCCACTGCTCTTACCAAGACACCCTCCCCTGAAACTGCACGGAAAGGTAAGGTAACGCACACTGAGCTGTTTGTGTCTTTGCTGCAGGTATTTGAATTGTGCAATTTTGTGATTCTGCAAAAGCATGTTTGTGTAAATTTAAACCCTTTTGTTAATCCAAATTGATGAGGAACACCGTAAAAGAGAGTGACAAGATTCTGTACACGTTAAATGATTTCTTCCTAACCGTACATATATTGCCTCCAATGCCAGCTCTGGAGCAGGATGACAAAGGCGTGCAGGTGGATTTGCAGGACCTGGGTTACGAAACCAGTGGCAAGAGTGAGAACGATAGGGAAGAGAGCAGTAGCACAGGTAGACGGTCTTTTAGACAGACATTGCATGTCTGTCTGCTGAGTGGACACTAATCTCAAATGTGGATAGATTCTCTTTATATGTCTGCATGAGGAGTGAACAAAGGCAACTGTCACACACTGTCTCTTACCTCGGGAAATGTTTTCTGTTTGGGTCTCATAACAACACACACTCTACTGGTTTTAACCTGGTATTTCTCTGCACTATTCCCAAATTTGAATGGGCTGTCAATATTTTGCATTGACGAATTCTTGCATGTTTCCACTCTGAAGTTTGGGAATGTCTTTCGAGCTCTCATTAACCTTTCACTTTTATTTCTTGTCTTATTTCACAGCCCAGCTGTATCTCAAATGATTTATTTCCTCACATGGCATTATCACCATTTGTTTTTCCACAATGTAATGTTTTCTTGTTCCCCAGTTGATTGTTTCTGTGTCTCTTGTGTTGCCAGATCTAGAAGTTGGCAGGAACCCTAGTTGCAGTGCCTCTAGCCTGCCTTCCCTGCTGAAACATGAGCAGGCCACCTTCTCCTCTACTGAAAACCTGGACTCAACCTCCAGCACCCCATACCCTTGTTCCCCAGCTCTTAGCTCAGCCAAGGTATTCAACTTAATTTTTGCTAAACCCCTCCCCTGAACAAGCTTAGAAACTGTAACTAGGCACAGCAAGTCTGTAAAGGTTTGGATTTCTCCACATGTTGAGCAGTGCACACAGGGCTGTAGCAAGAGAGATACTATGTAAACTATGATGCTATGTAAGGAGTTTGGAGGGTATTGTCTCCTTTTTAGCCTTTCCAAAACATAAAACACAAGATCAAAAGTGTACGAAATGCATCATTTCTTACACATAAAATGATGCATGCGCATCTGGCTAACTAGCTTACTGCCTACATTAGTGTGTGTGTGTGTGTGTGTGTGTGTGTATATGTATATATATGTATGTATATATGTGTGTATATGTATGTATATATGTATGTATATGTGTATGTATGTATATATGTATGTGTATGTGTATATGTATGTGTATATATGTATGTATATGTGTA